>JAANYP010000486.1:0-16324 GCA_020465985.1 Centrapalus pauciflorus
ATGAAGATAGACTCATACTCCGATGTGACCTGGGCTGAGGTTTGACAATTAGCCACTGTCGAGGACTGATCATCCCATACTCATTTCAGCGAGGTTGTACATCTCCGATCGCTATATCTGAACAATCATTTGAGACTTTTGTCTCGAGCTCTATGCTTCCCAACACGATAACTTATTTGGTTATATGATTCCCAACATGATGACATAGTTGTTATTCGTACCCCTCGTACGAAGGATCAAACATTGTTCAGATTTACATACTTGTTTGCATGACTCACTTGTGGAATATGTAATATGTTATCTCAATAAGCATATAGCTTACTTGTTGTTGATATATGTTTTCTGGAAAAGAAAAGAATATTGGTGGGCCTTCTACTTAGGCTATTGCTTCAAGACTTCTTGAGGGCTACTAGAATTTTGGTAACTATTGATGCTTACGCAGCTTTGGGATGGGATTATTATGATATTGTAATAAAATGTTGAGATTGTAATCGACAGATATGTCTTTGTACACTTTTAGCTATCATGTGCTTTAGCATTGATGTGAATTTTACCTTTTTGTATGTTTGGGTCTTTCATGTTACTATCAATTACAAGTTATATGTTTGTCCTGGGCGATTGTTATTATGAATGTATGGAAGGATGTTTCACAAAGCACCTGTTTAACACTATGTAAATATGTAATGAAGAGTCTAATATATCCAAAACTTAAATAATGAATTGATAACTTATAAGACCCCAAACTAATTATATAAACTCATTTTTGATGACCGAAAACCTACATAAACAACACATAAAACAATGAGTGTCGATAAGCATCGAAAGAGTGAACCAGGTGCCTTAAGGATATTAAATAAGTTCCAAACCACATGATATGACATAGTAAACTTATAAGTACTTGAAATATGCATGTTTTCTAAGTTTGGACCAAGATTTGATGTTGGTTGGAAGTTGGGAAGCTAGGTGCCATATTCAAGCTTCAAGGGACATTTGGAAGACTACCTCTACTATAAAGTTATATAGTATATTATTGTGAATTCTAGTATTGATCGATGTGTGTGGTGCATACATATATACATGTTGTGTCTCATTGTGCCATTATGCCTATTCCATATATCATCATGTGATTGAATTATCATATTTGGTTAACCTCATTATACATTTGTTATATGGTCATGATGCCTTGAGCTTGTTAAAGATTTAAAAGGTAAAAGACTAATTAGTAAAGATATATTTCATAACATTTCTTATCAACAAATATTTTATATATTTGTCAATTTAAATCATAAATTAAATTTAAATACAAATCGCATCTCATCTATGTTTATCTATATCTAATTAATTAGAAACTATATATTTTATGTATTTATGATTTTATAAAGATATATCAAAAATTAATACACATCAATAGAATTATTGAACTTTCAAAAGTAAAAAGTACGTAACTAGTAAAAATAAATTTCATAATATTCTACTTATTATAATAAAATATATAATTATTATGTTATATATCAACTAAAAACTCAATTTACATATATTAAAATTTACGAATTTGTAAATAAAGAAGTTTAAGAAGAAATATGACAACACTATTTATATCAATTTATAAATAAAAATATAATAACTATGACAAACAATAGTGCGTGATACTATTATTATAATTTTTAAATAAGTCATACTTTTATGTTTAATTTCTACTTTATAGACAATTTTTTTAAATAAAATTTTATTAAACACATACACGTAACACATGGATGAATAAAATAGTATAATCATACATAATAATGATTATATAGGATATGTGATTTTGTGGAATTAAACTACAATATAAGCATTGATTTAAGAGATTTAATTGTTACTCTCAAACAGTAATTAAAAATTTGGTATATATTATTCAGAACAAGAAATTTTAAGATACCCTACAACAATGAAAGGAGATATATTCATGTGGTTGCCGATATATAATAGATGAAATATATATATTTTATACAATTATTTGAATACAAAGTATTAAAATAATTAAATAAATATATAAATTAGATCTGTGGGCTATAGAATTATATATATTCCATTTGACAAAGGGAGATGAACGTACAATTGATCATTGGACGACAAGATCGACATTATAGGAGAGATTGACTGGTGTCGGAGTCGGACTCATTCAATTGCTGTTTGGAAATTGGAATTACAATTATTAATGCATGATTTGGTGTATACGTAATTTTCATTTTTTAATTACTGGAGGTGATTCATTTTCCATTATAAGCTTGAATTTATATATTTAAGTAATGAATAATAAATGAGATTTCTTCTTCAGACGAACATGAAATGGCATGTGCTTGCTGGTCACTTTGGCTAGCAAATATCATGAATACACGATCATACATAAACTACATATAGGGATGGGATCCATTGTGAACAAGTTATTCGTTGTGAACGTTGTGAACAAATAAAAAAAATACATATAATCATTCATATGTATCAACAAGTGTTTGTAATATAATTCATATGATTCAAAAAGTTCATAGAAGTGTCTATTTAAGATTCAAAAGGTTCATAGTACGTAGTTTTTATAACAAGATGCATAAGATTCAACAAGATTCATGAGATTCGACAAATTAATTGGATTCAATAAAATCCATAGGATCCAATAAGATTAATGGGTTAATAGAAGGGTTCAGTAGTATTTTCAATAAGATTCATAAGATTCAAAAGCTATTTTATGGTTGTTCACAATGTTCACAACGAATAAAGTGTTCACAAAAGATCCTTAGTCTATATATATATCTATATATATATATATATATATATATATATATATATATATATATATATATATATATATATATATATATATATATATAGACACACACACACACAGTAAAGATCTTTTGTGAACAATTTATTCGTTGTGAACATTGTGAACAACCATAAAGTAGTTTTGAATCTTATGAATCTTGTTGAAAATACTACCGAATTCTTTTATGAACCTATTAATCTTATTGGATCCTATGAATTTTATTAAATCCTATGAATTTGTCGAATTTTATAAATTTTGTTGAATCCTATGAATTTTGTTATAAAAACTAATATGAAACTTTTGAATATTCTGAAGGGCTAAAGCCGTACAATAGCAATATACTTTTTAAGGTGTATCGATATAGTACGTGTACTTTTTATATTGTTAATATGATACCTTTACTTTTTTATGATCGGTTATTTCGTCTAGCTTTGCGCAGTTGTGGGATAATCGTCGGTACGAACTTGTTCACCGTTGGATCTGCGTGAAATTTGAGGAGAAGCTTCGAAACACATAGTTCTTCAATCTGGACGGTGGAGATCGTCATTGGAGATTTCTATAGAGGTCTGTAGGTGTTTGAAGTTGGCTGTGCAGTGTGATTTCTCCTACCAGGTTATCACAAGGACGAGAGAGTGTATTTGATGCTTCAATTATGGAAATTTGAACATTAATAAAAATAGAAATTCCACTCTTAACAGGTATAACCAGTAACTGGTTACCAAAGGTATCATATTGGTATGAAAAAATGTAGTACACGTATCAAATTTGAACGATTCAGAAAGTACACGTGTAATATGAATAATTAAAATAGTACACGTACCATATCGATACATTTTAAAAAGTACACAACTATTCTACGGCTTTAACCCTATTCTGGATCTTGTTGTAGACACTTCTATAAACCCTTTGAATTATATGAATCATGTTACAAATACTTGTTGATATACACGAATGATAATATGTATTTTTTTATTTGTTCACAATGGATCTCATCCTGATGTGTGTGTGTGTGTGTGTGTTTGTGTGTGTGTGTGTGTGTGTCTATATATATATATATATATATATATATATATATATATATATATATATATATATATATATATATATATATATATATATATATATATATATATGGGTGGGTTCAATGGAGAACCTTATGCATCGAAGAACCTTGAAAAACCACAATGCATCGCTAGAAAAACTGAAATGCATCACTTAGAAATGGATGCATCACGCGGGAATTTGATGCATCACGTGGAAATAATGTAGAAATCGATGCATCACGCGAGAATTTGATGCATCACGTGGAAATAATGATGCATTACAGGGGAATTGTGATGCATTTGTGGTGGTGCATTGAGGTTCTTCAAGGTTCTTCGATGCATGGAGGTTCTCCATTGAACCCACCTATATATATATATATATATATATATATATATATATATATATATATATATATATATATATATATATATATATATATATATATATATAGGGTCAGGTTCTATGGGGCACCATATGCATCGGGAACCAAAAAAAGAATCAACAACAGCCTTTAGATTAAATGATCATTGATGCATCACGCGATGCATGTATTTGGTATGCATAAGGGTATTTTGGAAAGAATAAATATAGCTAGTCAAATAGAATTTAATTTTATATTAATTATGTATTCAACCAATACCTAAACAATAAGTGTTAATTAATATTAATTGATACACTTCCAAAATTACAAAATCTAAACAAATAAAAAAAAAAGATTTGATGTCGATGCATCTAAAAGTTATTCTTCAATTCGTGATGCATCTCGGTTTCTTCATCCTCATTTTCGATCATATTCAACATCTTCTTCGTCCCACCATCATGCATCATCAAAATGATGATGCATTTTCATCGGATTTATCTTCAAAAACAATGCATCTTCATTTGATTCATCAAAAATCATGATGCATCTTCATTTGATTCATAAAAAACACGATTCATCTTCATCGTATTGCATCTCGGCCATTAAAAACACGATACATCTTCATTCGTGATGCATCTCGGCCATATTCATCCAAGATGATGCATCTTCATCGGATTCATCAAAAATCATGATGCATCAGATTCGTCTTCGATAAACATCGGATAAAAACGATTAATCTTTCAAAAAATTCCATAAAGAAAATGCATAAAAAAAACAAATATACCTTTAAACGATATCATTTCATCATCATCATTGTGAAATCATCATCATCTTCATTAAAATGACATCATGAACCGAATGCTATGCATGGGGCGGTGGCCGCCGACTTTAGAGAGAGGCATGCCAATGGGGTGGCGGCCACCGAGAGAGGGGGTGGTGGCCGCCGGCTTTAGAGAAAGGAAGAGAGAGATAAGGGTGATCATCATCTTCATTAAACTGCACCGTGAACCGGCTGCTATGTATGGGGTGGTGGTCGCCGACTTTAGATAGAGGGGTGGCAATGGGGTGGTGGCCGCCAGAAGAGGGGGTGGTGGCCGGCCGCCGGATTTAGAGAGAGGGGGAGAGAGATAAGGGTGAGGGAGAGAATGTGGGAGAGATAAATGGAATGTTTGTTATTTTGTTAATTTAATGATTTAATTACCTAAATTAATTCCTTCTATTTTAAAATGTTTCTAGAATATATTTTAATTATAATTAAATATAAATTACAAGTTTAGCATTCCTAAAACGCCCTTAATGCATTGGTTCCCATTTGGTTCCCGATGCATATGGTGCCCCATAGAACCTCAATCTATATATATATATATATATATATATGGGTGGGTTCAATGGAAAATCAATGTGTATCAGGAAACCATAGGATTCCAATATATACTAATCGCAACCATTGGATCTGATGAATTTAAAAAGAACATATATATATATATATATATATATATATATATATATATATATATATATATATATATATATATATATATATATATATATATATATTTATGTATATATATATAGGGGTGGGTTCAATGGAAAATCAATGTGTATCAGGAAACCATAGGATTCCAATATCTATCAATCGCAGTCATTGAATATGATGCATTCATTAAAAAGAACAACGTGACAATGATGTAATTAATATCACTTTTTGGATGCATCATCTGATCGATGCATCGGTGTGCATAGGGGCAAAATGGTAAACATGTCAAATGTCAAAATAGAAACCTCCCTCTTTCCATGTAAAATATCACTTTTGTTTAATTGATAAATCTCATCAAGATCGGCAAGTAGAGTAATTATAAGACTTTCTACTATTAAATCTGATTTTTAAAATCTACTAAATTAATGTAAAAGGAATATACCTATAATGCCCTTAATAATCTTCTTGATGCATTTCGGATTGTTTATTCACCATCTTGGTATCCTATGTTTCCCAATGCACATTAGTTTTCCATTATATATATATATATATATATATATATATATATATATATATATATATGGGTTCAAGTGAGTACCATTAGTTTTGAGGTACCTCCCTTAAAACCATTTTTTTGAATTTTTTTTCATAATCATGTTTAAATTAAGAGTAAATTACAAAAATGGTCCCTGTGGTTTGTGCAAAATTACGGAAATGGTCCCTCAACTTTCAAAGTTGCAGTGGTGGTCCCTCAAACTACTTTTTACTTGCAGAAATGGTCCCTCTGTGTCTGAACTTTTTAAAAATGACGATTTTGCCCTTTTATTAATTACAAGTTTAGTCCCTCAACTATTTAATTTACTTTCACTTTTGGTCCTTTTCCTTAAATTTTTAATTTTTTGACTATTAAATTAACAAACTAATATTTAAATCTTTATTATATTATTATTATAATTAAAATTATATATACCTATTTATTTTTAAAAATAAATTTATATTTATTTATTAACAAAATTTTTATACTTATATTATTTAATTTCGCGTTTTTTTATGTATTCAAGTTATTTAATAAGGAACTAGTTTATGAACCCACGTATTACGTGAATAATTTTTAATAAATAATTGGTTAACTGAAATGTATGTAAACTTAAATTGAATAATTTAATATTAATTCTTATAAAAAATATCAAAAAGTACAATTATTAGTAATATATATTATTTATCTATCTTTTTTAATAGTCACAAACAATAGTTATTTTATTTTTTTACATTTTTTAAACTTTTTATTCCTAAATTTATATATATTTAGTCGATATAATTTGAAATTTTAATTTTATGTAAACTATAATGTTTATATATTTTTTATATTTTTATTTAGATATATTGATAAGTATATATAAGATATAATTTTGATGTAAGTTTAAATATTATCTATTTATTCACATTTAAATATGTAAGAAATAATATATTATATTTATCTTTTATAATTATTAATATTTATTGATATTAGAAATAATGAAATATATTTATATTTTAGTTTATTTTAATTAAAAGAATATATTTTGTTACGTTAATACGTTTTGATTTAAACTTATTATTTTTTTTAATTTTAAATATTTTGTTATGTCAATGCGTTTTGATTTCAGTATAGTATATTAATCTTTTTGATTTACAAGTTTATATATTAATATGTTTTATTCGTTTTCACTTAAATATTTTGTTAATTTTCATTTAATTATTAACGTAGCAAAATTTAAAATCAAAACAAATAAAATAATAAATAGAAATCAAAACGTATGAGCATAACAAAATAACTAAATCCAAACAAATAAAATAATAAATTTAATTTAAAACATATTAGCGTAAAAATATTTAAATCAAAAATATGTAAAAAAATACTTAAATCTTTTTGATTTAAATCAAAAATATGTAAAAAAATATTTAAATAAAAAATATGTAAAAAAATATTTTAAATCAAAAAATGCGTAAATTAAATAATATAAGTATAAAAATTTTGTTAATAAATAAATATAAATTTATTTTTAAAAATAAATAGGTATATATAATTTTAATTATAATAATAATATAATAAAGATTTAAATATTAGTATGTTAAATTAATAGCGAAAAAATTAAAAATTTAAGGAAAAGGACCAAAAGTGATAGTAAATTAAATAGTTGAGGGACTAAACTTGTAATTAATAGAAGGGTAAAATCGTCATTTTTAAAAAGTTCAGACACAGAGGGACCATTTCTGCAAGTAAAAAGTGGTTTGAGGGACCACCACTGCAACTTTGAAAGTTGAGGGATCATTTCCGTAATTTTGCACAAACCACAGGGACCATTTTTGTAATTTACTCTTAAATTAATAATACAAAACTACTTGTAAAAAAACACACATGAACACACACTAGAACTATGTGAAACCTGCATGTTCACATGAACTGCAGTGTTGTGAACGCATGTTCACACTAAGCATGTTCACACAAATTTTTTCACGTTCACATGACTTTTAAGATGCTAGAAAGTGTGAATGTATGTAATTTTTTACAAATAGCCTTATATTATTTGTATCTAAATGAATATGAAAAAAAATTAAAAAAAAAACTTTTTTTTCGGAGCATGTTCACATCTGAAACCCGTGTGTTCGCAGATACTCCCGGTACTCTGCATTTTTTAGGTACTCACACGAACCATATTCTCTCTCTCTCTCTCTCTCTATATATATATATATATATATATATATATATATATATATATATATATATATATATATATATATATATATATATATATATATATATATTTGGGTTCAAATGAGTACCACTAGTTTTGCGGAGTACCGGAGGTACCTCGCTTAAAACCATTTTTTTTGAAATTTTTTTTCATAATCATGTTTAAATTAATAATATAAGACTACTTGCAAAAAATCACACCTAAACACACACTATAACTATGTGAAACGTGCAAGTTCACATGAACTGCACTGTTGTGAATGTATGTTCACAACTAAGCATGTTCACATGAATTTTTTCACGTTCACATGACTTTTAAGAGGTTAGAAAGTGTGAATGTGTGTAATTCTTTTACGAATAGACTTATATTATTTGTATCTAAATTAATATGAAAAAAAAATTTTAAAAAAAAAACTTTTTTTCGGAGCATGTTCACATCTAAAACCCGTGTGTTCACAGGTACTCACGGTACTCTGCATTTTTTAGGTACTCACACGAACCATATTCTATATATATATATATATATATATATATATATATATATATATATATATATAAATAAATTAATTAAGGAATGATATATCATATTTTTTTTAATGATGTAACTAAATTTAAAATAGTCATTTGGATACATGTGTGAGATTTAATGGTTTAGAATGATATATATGTAATAAGGAAGTTTGCAAGGACATATGCGTAATATTTAATGTTTACAAGGATATATATGAAATTCTCCCCAAAAAGAACTACGAAGGAGAAAATTGGATGTTTCTAATAGGTGGTTACCTGAAATTGAGAATAAACCTTATCTGAATCATCAATTATAGCTATAGTACAAAGTCTCTAAACGTCATGAGTAAAAAGTTCAAAATGAAAAGTAGGCATAAACACACAAAAAACCATTTGTTCATACTTCAAAAGATCGTGTACCTGGTATACCAACTTATCCATAACTTTTTCATAAAATGGTATTGCATCCCTAAGCTTTCCGATCTCCATCAACGAGTCTCCATCCTTCAAACTCTATGTATGTTGATAGAAATGCTAAGAAGGCATTATGCAGTATATATACCAAATTTCAAGCAACAAAATGAAAGTTGCATACGAAAGCGATACCATCAAATTTGAAGCACACCTTCTCACACTCAGCTTTCAACTTTGGATCGATATTTAAACCAATTTGACGCTTATAAGCAGCAATCAGTTGTTTCGTGCGTGCCTCTTTAGCAGCCTTGGATTCTGCTGTCTCAAGCACATCTCCCGGACGTATCGTTTTCCCACCACCGTACTAAACAATAAGTGACATAAGTTAGTCCAGAGTACAGATTTACAGTGTCAGAACATAATTAAAGCCAATAGATTGTACCTTCTATTAAGAATATCAATACATATAGTGATTTTTGAGTATGCTTCATCTGAACTCGATAAATGCTATTCATATTACGTAAAGGTGGCGATTCCAGCCTAAATAACGGGCTGACAACCAAAATACCATATTTGTACATAATTTTGAATATTATATTTGAAAAACTTGTGTTGAATACATAATTTTCTAATATTTCATTTAAAAACATTTGTAAAAATATAAGTTCTAATTAGTACGGGCCATTTTGGCCAGCCCCGCCCGTTTGGTCCATCGTGCTGAAATTACCACCTGTAAACTATTACGACACCAAAATACCAAATTTATACATAAGTTTGAATATTATTTTTTAAAAACATCTGTTGAATACATAAATTTCTAATATTTCATTTAAAAACATTTGTAAAAATAGTACGTTCTAATTAGTAAGCCAGCCCCGCCTGTTTGGTCCATTGGGCTGAAATTACTAACTCTAAATTATTACGACACTTAAACGAATGTGTAATATTATGAATATCTTACTGTTTTAGAAATATTGTTCGGTCTAGGGAAAACTCCCCACGTAGAGACTTTCGGCTTATAAAGTTCTGAATCGTCTTCTGTAGTTGTAATTGACTTGGACCTTTTTTCATTTCCGAACCTGCTAGTATCCCCAACAATGATTTCCACATCAGGCAAATCCCCTTCAGGAAAAGGATCGCTTATTGGCACCAACCCGGCTGGCAATGCTCTGCCTTCTTTCTTATCAGCAAATCCTAAACCCACAAAGTCAATTGCTGAAATTTTGGGTTCATCCTTCTTACCGGTTGTCTTCTCAACAGATTCATTCATCGAAATCACTCTCTTTCCTTGTTCAAGTCCTACAACACAAATTCCCAAGCAACAATTAACTCTAGTTGGTAAGCATCTTAATTGAGATCTAACATGCAAACCTCTTCATAATGATCCATCTAAATTAATATCTCTCACTCTTAACAACATTGCAATAAAAAAAATTCAAACAAACAGAACTAAAGTACTTTAATATGCATACATTTAGTCAATCATATGCTCTTGGCTATCGACGTCATATCATGTTTTATACATGTCATGAGCAAGTTTTATTATATCTCCAAATTATACTGCATTTTAATACCTTACTATTCAATTCCTAATATAAAACCATAAGGGCGCATTTGGTACAATGGTATCGAAAGAATGGAATTTTTGGTTTTTACAAGCTATTACGACAAATGAAAATAATACATGACTAAATATTGGCTTAAAAAGTAAAATAAAAAAGAATGAAAATACGTTCTCTTTCTATCGTTGTGATTCTCTTTATTTTGATGCAAAGAATGGATTTAAATTAACATAAATTTTCAATTTCATTTGATTGAGAATTTAAGGCTATCATCATGTAATAAATAAGCTTGTAAACACACACGTCTATTCTCTGGATTCATTTGTACCAAACACACCCTAAGTGGGCATTTGGTTCTACAGAATCTGTGGGGATTGGAGGGGAAAGAAATCAATTATAATTGTTTACTTATTCTAATAATCTAATTCATTAACAAATTTCCTTTAGAAACATTCCAACAAGCCAAACACAAAGTAAGAATATTTGTGTATGTTTTATAGACCCAATACTTGCGACTCATCTCCTACCTTCCTAATTGAATAAACCAATTTTAATCTTTCAGTACATTTTCTTAATAAATAGTTGAAACTTCAAAGAAATCAAGTGTGACCTTCTTTAGTTCATTTTCTATAACAACAAAGAAAGCCAAATAGGATGGTTCGAAAGGCAAATTGAATCACTTGGTAAAACTCAGTACCGAATACTATTGATACAAGAGCTTACCTAAAAATCTAATATACACAATTAACCGATGTAAGATTACACTACCTCTACATGTTTCCCTTGATAAGCAAACATTATATTTGATGACTCATTTTCAAGTATGACTAAAAATGTTTGTCTTTAAGTATATATAGGCGTGTTTTGATTGGTTTGGAGTCAAAATTACAATGCTAATTTTGAAAGTATTTTGTTGGATAAAGATAAAAAAAAAATTTAAAGAAAGATGAAGAATATGATTGAGCATTCTTGGAGCTTTCTTGGTGTTGAAAGAATAAAAAAGAAGTTAAGGGCATTCTTGGGGATATTGGTGGGGGGTGTGGGGGAATGAAGATCACTCAGTCTTTCCATCTTAAGCCTCCATTTAGATTGAATTTGTAAGATAGAGGAGGATATTTTTCATCCATCACATTTTGGGAAAAATTTGGGAGATTAGCATGATTGGGAAGAAGCATGCAAATTTGATACGGGTTTTCACATTGTACAAGAATTGAAGGAGCAAGGTTTTTACCAAAGATTGAAGAAGACCACGGAAATCATCTTTTCAATCTCGTTTATTTCTTTCCTCGTCCCCTTCAGTAATTTGATTAATCTCTTAAAATTGATACTATCATGAAGTTGAACAACTTTGTTTGAGTTGATTTAATTTTTAAAATTATGAGCTAAATTTGTATATGCTAGGATGCTTGGTATTTGAAGGTCAAAATTCGCCATAAAATGTTTATGAAGTTTTTTTTCAAATTGTGGGTTTAGAAGCTTATTTCATATGACACACGATTGACAACCATTAATTGAGAAGTGAGAACTAAATTTAGGAATGGTTGATTTAAGTTGGATTCTCACATCTTTATGCACTTTATGTGATTGTTTCATATGTATACTTTTGAGCATTGATTTTAAATCGACTAAATTGAAGAAACCTTATTAGGTTGATTTGGGAAAGTTATTGGACAAGACGAAAGGTCACGACAAATATTTCAATCGAATGGTTTTAGCATCCTAGCTTCTTTCCGACCTTGAGTCTGTTTACCACACAACTTATAAGAAAAACTTAGCTTATGGTTTTTGAAAGTTTCGGCTCCTTTTGCATTTGGGTGATTTTTTTTCAAGAGCTAACAACAAGCTACTTCAAGTAGCTTCAGGAATACCTTAATCTTATTTTTAAAAAATTACAAAATAACCATAATTAATTATGCTTCTGATTTGGTTTATTTATTTATATGTTCTTTATTATCATTCTACATTTTCTACCTCCGGTTACATTACCAAACACGTCTATTAATTTTTGGCTACCAAGTACTAACTTCAGCTACAAGCCAGTTTTGCAAAACATGCCCATTCTTCCGTACACTATTTCAAATTTTAATTTGTACAATTTTAGCTTCTTCAAAAAAACTAATTCGTCCTTATTGTCACTCAAATCATGTTTCATCTTCATCTAATCTTCGATATTATAATTCTCTTGAGGCAACTAAGTACTTATACACTTTATAAAGACATGTATACTTCAGCAATTTCTACATTTTAAACACACATTACACATACAATCTTCATCACAAACTATAACAATCATCAATCAAATCAACACATTACATATTCTAAGTTTTAAACTTCAAAAGCTCATTTCTACCATAAAATCAACTTCTATTGTATGGGTTATTTTCACAAAAAAAGTAATCAACTTCAGATTTCTTTCCTATATAAGGTAATCAACTTCAAATTTGTTAATTTAAGGTAACAAACTTTAATATTTTTCTACCTTGAGCAACTGATACTATTGATGCATAGGTGTGAAAACCTAAAAGTGCCATTCACCAACTAAAAGGTTTTAAAAATCAGATTGAAAAGTTTGTCATTTTAAAGAGAGAAAATTTTAAAGGTCGTTACCTTAAGGGTTGATCATCAAAAAAGGTAATCAACTTTACAAGGTAACAAACTTTGTATGCTATATAAAAGGATCATAAATTTATTTTCTATCAATTAAGTGACCAAATGTTTATTTTTTAATCATTGAATAACCAACTTTATATATTTTTTATAGTTGAAAGCAATCAAATATTCGTTTTTAGTCGTTTGTGGTAGTCAATTACCTTGAAATCTTGAATAATAAAAAATAAAAATTTTAATCTATTTTCTATTTCAAACATGATACTTTAAACAATAAATAATTAAGTTAATCTTTTCTGGGTAAATAACCCTTGCTTAAAAGGGAATTTATGAAAGTTTAGTCCTTGTATGATAAAAGCAATAAAGTTTATTACTTTTTTATGTAATTGTAAATAATGGCTACTGCACATACCTTTATCTTTCTTCTCTGAATATTCGATTGAAACTGCATCTAAGTTTCCTCCAAATTCCGAAACAGGGTTTTGATTTTGGGTGATTTTAGGAGTTGGGTTTGATTGGATTGATTTCTTATATGCTTTGGCTCTGGCAAGAGCGAGCTTCACTGGGTCTGATTGGTCGGACTCCGATGAAACTGCCCTAATCAAAGGAATAAGCTTTCTTCTGGGAATTGTTGTTTCAATGGAGGATTTGGATTTGATCGATGAAGAAGAAAGAAACGGATATTGGGACACTGAAGACGCCATGGTCTCTCAGCCGCATACCTCGAAAATAAGAACGATTATTTTATACCCTTTTCTTTCAAAAATCAAAATTTAAAGCAGTTTTTATAAAATGAAATGTTACATTAGTTTTATTTTTAGTTATTATTTTATTGACTTTTAACCATGTCTTATTTTTATTTTCGTTTTAGATATTAAATGTTAGTTTATTAAATCTAGTATGATGTAAATATCTATATATATATATATATATATATATATATATATATATATATATATATATATATATATATATATATATATATATATATATATAGTCAGGTTCAAAAAGGTACCTATCGAAATCAAGTGCACCCGAAGGTACCGACCTTAAAAAACTTTTTTTTTTAATTTTTTTTCTCATAACCATGTTTAATCTAATGTTATACACATGATATATGAATTTCACATACATTCACACTTTCTGTGTCCTTAAAAATTATATGAATGCTCAATGTATATTGATGTGAATGGTCATCCATGTGAACGGTCATTTCACACAATGTGAATGGTGTGAATGACCATTCACATGATCTTTTTTTACCATTCACAAGATTTATGATGTTGCTTCTTTTGAAAAAAAGTATTATAATGTTGTCTTATACACGTCTATTCAAAAAAAAATATATGTGAATGATCATTCACATAAGGGTACGCTGGGTACGCTGGAATCTTACAGGTACGCTGATGAACCTGATTCTATATATATATATATATATATATATATATATATATATATATATATATATATATATATATATATATATATATATATATATATATATAAATAAAAGTTGAGTCCTCCATGTAATAAATGTGAGGACAAAACTCATGTAAAGTTGAGTTCATGTTATAAATATTTATGTCATAATTGTTTTTAATGTATTCATTTCTCCTATACTAAATAATTGCTTAATTGTTTTAATATCAAACTAAATATTGTTTTAGTTTTCAAAAAAAAATAATAGTAGTAAAACTCATGTAAAGTTGAGTTCATGTTATAAATATTTATGTCATAATTGTTTTTAATGTATTCACTTCTCCTATACTAAATAATTGCTTAATTGTTTTAATATCAAACTAAATATTGTTTTAGTTTTCAAAAAAAAAAATAATAGTAGTAAATTATCCATTTTCTCAAACTTGAATAATTGCTTTAATGTGATACTAAATATTGGTTTAATGTTGCTTAAATTTAATTAATTTCACTTTAATAGTAAAAACTCTCCATCTATCCTAAGGTTATTATTTCATATCAGTTTAAATGTTTTTATTTTACCATAAATATGAATTAATGTCATTTGATAAGTTGAGTCGTATATTGATAATTCTATTTAGTAAAATATAATTATTATATATTTAGATTAAAAATATTAGTTTATTTTTAATTTAGTTTGATAAGTTGAGTCGTGTAGCATAAATCTCATGTAACAACATATATTTAATTAATGTATTAAAATTTTAACATACTTACATGTTGTACCTAAATTTTATGAGACATTTTTATTTTAATTTTTAAAAACTTTCATGAATATACATGATTCCTTAAGTAGCCTTTAAAAATAAGTTAATCAACAAATTAATCTAAACAAAATATATAATTTAGAATTTTATGATTAAATATATTATTTGTAATTAATATATACTTAACTTAACACATAAAATAATTTTTTAATATAGTCACACATTGTAGAAAAGTTTTAAGATATTATTTTTAATTTTTTAAAGAACTCTTTATAAAAATATATGATTCCTCAAATACCCTTTAAAAAATAAGTTAATTAACAAATTAAACTAATAAAATATATGATCAATAATTTTAAGATTATTCATAAAAATAACTTGGTCTATATAAATTTTATTATAAAATGGACTCAACTTTGATACAACATGTTTAATATAAATTAATATTACTTGAACTCAAAAAAATATAACATAATAGTATTGTTCTTTATCACATGAATTTTAGTTACATAGATTCAATGTAAAACCTTATTAATATTCATTTTAATTAATGTATTAAAATAAACTTCTAATATAATTACATGTTATATAAACTTAATGAAATATTTAATTAAAGAGTTTTTACGAAAGCA
>JAANYP010000486.1:18604-175305 GCA_020465985.1 Centrapalus pauciflorus
ATCTCGATAATCGGCCGGTCGGTTTGCGAGATATCTTAAAGAGAAGTAGAGAGTGTTTTTCTAGAGAGAGAGTGTAGAGAGAGAGAGCATTTGGAGAATGAAAATGTATTTGACCTTTTTATTCCCATCTTTCCCATTTTGGACATTTCACCCCTCAACTTAACCGGTTCCATAAAATACTGATTTATTCTTAAATTTATCATTACTAACTTTTATAATTCATAATAATCATTTCAAAGTTCTTAAACTTTTTAATTTTCTTAAAACAACAACTAAGTTTTCAAATATCCCCAAATACATAATCTTTGCTCATAATTCAACTTATTTATAAATTACCTGTCTAAATATTTCTTAAATCACCGTAATTGAATTCGAGGATGTTACATTCATTAAGTAGAGAGAAAAGAAGGATTGCTTTACAAGAAAGCCGAAACCTCCAATGTAATATTTTCTCTCTTAATCATTCAATAGATTGTGTTTGATTGATAATTGTTCATATGAATTGTGTTATGTTGTATGAATTGCATGAAATTTGAATTCACAATTGGTATCAGAGCCTAATGTGGCTGATTTTTGAGTGATTTTGAATGAATTAAAATCTGAAATTCGAAAATTTGAAAAACACTGTTACATTTTTTTTGGTTCGAAAATCAGAAAATTCAAAATGGTTTTTGATGTTGTGGATGAAAGTGTTTGATTTTTGGATCGAGTGTAGAGTTTTTAAAGACGAATATGAGGATTTTAAGTGTCAAATCATAACTCCAAACACATAAATTTTAATTTTGATTTTTCTGAATTATTGAAAAAGTTTGTGTTCTTGAAGTTTTTGATTAATTTTTTGTTTTTAATCGAAAATTGGATAAAGTTGTTTCACAAAAGTTGTTTCTGTGTGAAAAACGAATCTTCGTTGTTAATTTCAGATCAATTCATGAATTTTTGTTAAATTTTTTGAATCTGAACTTGTTTTTTGTTGAAAAATGATGAAACTCGGGCAAAACTAAGGTCATAGTGTAAATCGAGTTTTACAAAGAAGCCAATCGAGTTGATCAAAGAGTTATTCGAGAAAGTTTATGTTTTATTCGAGTTGATCAAAGACTTATTCGAGAAAGGATATGTTTCATTCGAGTTTTATAAACTTATCACCCGAGAAAACATAAGTATCAATCGAGTTTCATAAGGAATCATCCGAGTTTAGTCTTTAATCATTCGAGTTTCATCCTTTCATCATTCGAGTTTGATCCTTTCATCATTCGAGTTTGATACTTCATCATTCGAGTTTCATCAAGCTTATTCGAGTTTCATTCTCTTTCAATCGAGTTTGATTGTGTTTCATTCGAGTTTCACAATTAACCATCCGAGTTTAATACTTTATCATTCGAGTTTCATTACTCTTCACTCGAGTTGAGTCCTTATTCATTAAGTAGAGAGAAAAGAAGGATTGCTTTACAAGAAAGCCGAAACCTCCAATGTAATATTTTTTCTCTTAATCATTCAATAGATTGTGTTTGATTGATAATTGTTCATATGAATTGTGTTATGTTGTATGAATTGCATGAAATTTGAATTCACAATTGGTATCAGAGCCTAATGTGGCTGATTTTTGAGTGATTTTGAATGAATTAAAATCTGAAATTCGAAAATTTGAAAAACACTGTTACATTTTTTTTGGTTCAAAAAATTCAAAATGGTTTTTGATGTTGTGGATGAAAGTGTTTGATTTTTGGATCGAGTGTAGAGTTTTTAAAGACGAATCCGAGGATTTAAGTGTCAAATCATAACTCCAAACACATAAATTTTAATTTTGATTTTTCTGAATTATTGAAAAAGTTTGTGTTCTTGAAGTTTTTGATTTTTTTTTTGTTTTTTAATCGAAAATTGGATAAAGTTGTTTCACAAAGTTGAATCTGTGTGAAAAACGAATCTTCGTTGTTAATTTCAGATCAATTCATGAATTTTTGTTAAATTTTTTGAATCTGAACTTGTTTTTTGTTGAAAAATGATGAAACTCGGGCAAAACTAAGGTCATAGTGTAAATCGAGTTTTACAAAGAAGTCAATCGAGTTGATCAAAGAGTTATTCGAGAAAGTTTATGTTTTATTCGAGTTGATCAAAGACTTATTCGAGAAAGGATATGTTTCATTCGAGTTTTATAAACTTATCACCCGAGAAAACATAAGTATCAATCGAATTTCATAAGGAATCATCCGAGTTTAGTCTTTAATCATTCGAGTTTGATCCTTTCATCATTCGAGTTTGATACTTCATCATTCGAGTTTCATCAAGCTTATTCGAGTTTCATTCTCTTTCAATCGAGTTTGATTGTATTTCATTTGAGTTTCACAATTAACCATCCGAGTTTAATACTTTATCATTCGAGTTTCATTACTCTTCACTCGAGTTGAGTCCTTATTCATTAAGTAGAGAGAAAAGAAGGATTGCTTTACAAGAAAGCCGAAACCTCCAATGTAATATTTTCTCTCTTAATCATTCAATAGATTGTGTTTGATTGATAATTGTTCATATGAATTGTGTTATGTTGTATGAATTGCATGAAATTTGAATTCACAATTGGTATCAGAGCCTAATGTGGCTGATTTTTGAGTGATTTTGAATGAATTAAAATCTGAAATTCGAAAATTTGAAAAACACTGTTACATTTTTTTGGTTCGAAAATCAGAAAATTCAAAATGGTTTTTGATGTTGTGGATGAAAGTGTTTGATTTTTGGATCGAGTGTAGAGTTTTTAAAGACGAATCTGAGGATTTAAGTGTCAAATCATAACTCCAAACACATAAATTTTAATTTTTATTTTTCTGAATTATTGAAAAAGTTTGTGTTCTTGAAGTTTTTGATTAATTTTTGGTTTTTAATCGAAAATTGGATAAAGTTGTTTCACAAAAGTTGTTTCTGTGTGAAAAACGAATCTTCGTTGTTAATTTCAGATCAATTCATGAATTTTTGTTAAATTTTTTGAATCTGAACTTGTTTTTTGTTGAAAATGATGAAACTCGGGCAAAACCAAGGTCATAGTGTAAATCGAGTTTTACAAAGAAGTCAATCGAGTTGATCAAAGAGTTATTCGAGAAAGTTTATGTTTTATTCGAGTTGATCAAAGACTTATTCGAGAAAGGATATGTTTCATTCGAGTTTTATAAACTTATCACCCGAGAAAACATAAGTATCAATCGAGTTTCATAAGGAATCATCCGAGTTTAGTCTTTAATCATTCGAGTTTGATCCTTTCATCATTCGAGTTTGTTACTTCATCATTCGAGTTTCATCAAGCTTATTCGAGTTTCATTCTCTTTCAATCGAGTTTGATTGTGTTTCATTCGAGTTTCACAATTAACCATCCGAGTTTAATACTTTATCATTCGAGTTTCATTACTCTTCACTCGAGTTGAGTCCTTATTCATTAAGTAGAGAGAAAAGAAGGATTGCTTTACAAGAAAGCCGAAACCTCCAATGTAATATTTTCTATCTTAATCATTCAATAGATTGTGTTTGATTGATAATTGTTCATATGAATTGTGTTATGTTGTATGAACTGCATGAAATTTGAATTCACAATTGGTATCAGAGCCTAATGTGGCTGATTTTTGAGTGATTTTGAATGAATTAAAATCTGAAATTCGAAAATTTGAAAAACACTGTTACATTTTTTTTGGTTCGAAAATCAGAAAATTCAAAATGGTTTTTGATGTTGTGGATGAAAGTGTTTGATTTTTGGATCGAGTGTAGAGTTTTTAAAGACGAATCTGAGGATTTAAGTGTCAAATCATATCTCCAAACACATAAATTTTAATTTTGATTTTTCTGAATTATTGAAAAAGTTTGTGTTCTTGAAGTTTTTGATTAATTTTTGGTTTTTTAATCGAAAATTGGATAAAGTTGTTTCACAAAAGTTGTTTCTGTGTGAAAAACGAATCTTCGTTGTTAATTTCAGATCAATTCATGAATTTTTGTTAAATTTTGTAAGGTCTACCAATGCAAGATCTATCTAGACGCGGATCCGTTAACGAGTGCGGAATCCTCGTTGACGGTTAGACGGACAACTCTCAACCAACGGAAACACGGAGACTATTAGACGCTGAACGAACGACACACGAACGATCCTACGTACTAATTCTCTCCGAAACGGGACTCACCTAGCTGATAAACTCGAGATCGCTTAATGCTCAATTCCTCACGAATTCTGCAAAAAGTCTGCTAATCATTCGAGTCTATCCCTAATTATAGACCCTGATTCGAGTCTGTTGTGGGCCAACCTCGAATCTGGCCTAAGGCCCATTCGAATCTGTCCATCTGACAGATTCGAATCTAACCTATTTTCGAATCTATGGTCTCATTCGAATCTATCTCAGATTCGAATGTATCCCCTTAAGAGATTCGAATCTAGCCTTTTACATAAACAACTAAGTGTTTGAAACTTATGATATTACCTTATGACTGATTTTATCTTTGAGCTTTATGTTTGAACTTCTTGTAATACGTTACATCAAGTTCAAACATACAGACACTGATAATCATCAATCATACATAATATATATATACCAAACATATGCTAAATCACAATGTAAGACAACTTAGACTGCTATCGTCACACGGGATGTACCAACAGACTCCCCCTTGACGATAGCTTCTAATAATTAACACATTTGATTTGAGAACATGGTTTATTATTGATTCAAAACACTACCAGCATACAGACCTTTTTCAACGCATACCTTGACCACATTTTCATACTTACTTGCTTCAGCATCCATATGTGCGTCACTGGAAATCTTACAGTTATACAAAGTCTGCAGGTCTTCTTTAGATAGGTTTACCAGGTGAAGCGGGTCATAGACTCTAAGAATAACTTTTTCTTCTAAGTCTTCCATAACTGCTTCCCCAGTTTCCGTGTCAGCATACCACCACTTTAGATTTTGCAAAACATTCTGTTGCATTTTCTTCAGAGGTACCTTCCTCAGGCATTTAACTGGTTTGTACTGAATCCTCATCCAAGGTCGGCCTGTAAGAGGATCTATACGTGACTTATCCTCGACTCTTCTTCCGACCCTTGGACTCAACCGTTCAAACTTCCTCGATCTCCCCTCCTTTCTTATTATTCTTTCAATCACATTCGCATAAGGATCATCTCCAATATTTATCAGATCTTTCCATGCAAGCGCGGTGATTTCAATCTTTGGAAGGGTGTTGAATGCTTTCAAAGTTCGCCTTAAGTACTGAAGCCCGTCTTTTCTTTTAATTATAAAAAGTTGAAGATCTCTGTCAAAGAACCAACTTAATATTCGCTCAGATAGCTTCCCTGTACCAGGCACTTTCATTGATCTCCTTATTGCCAACTCCTTCTCTTCGGCTCTGAACCATAGCTTCCTTTTTTCTTCGTTACTTAGCTCTCTTGCTGGTTCTTCAGTCGATGACTTAGGATTCAAGGCAACATTCACTATGTCAATATCAACCATTCTATCTCCATCTATCATATAAGTGTCAGTGATAGGATTCTGCTGTACAACTATTTCGTCAGCTTCATCATCCTCATCAGCTATTACTTCATCTTCCGGTTGCCAATCAACTATCTCTTCCGGAATAAACTCTCCTTCTTCAAATTCTTCTAATTCTTCAATATCCTCTTCAAAATCAAATTCCATCAGCTCTTCTTCAATATCTTTTAGCGCATCTATCATGTCGCTATCTAAAGTCTTTGAAGAACTTGCTTCTCCTCCTGTTCCTCCTGGACTAGGCTCCCCCTGAGATTGAGCAGTCGGAGCTGCAGAAAAATCTACTGGCTCATTCTGTCTGTTAGGGCTGGGATCATTGCCTTGGTTGTCTTCATTATCTTCATCATCATCATCTCTCGGCCTCTGTACTTGCTGATCACGGCACGACGTCTCCCCCTGAGCCTGTAAATTTTTCATTAACTGCTCTATTAGGGAGCGCATCGTCCTTATCTCTGCTGACTGATCACAAACAAATGTTTTTAACTCCGTGTTTTCTTCCTGGACCTTTTCCACAATCTTCTTCAAATCGGCATTCTCCTTATCAATATCTGCGTTATGCTTCTGAAGCTCACCGATTGCCTTCGTTAGGCCAAAGATTTGGATTTCCTGGAAGTCAACTCTATCTTTTAAGCGCAAAAATCTTTGATTGTCAGCGTATGATGATGAGGTTGATGGATTTGACTGTATCGGAGTTGGAAGTATTGGCGATGGAATATATGGTGCATCATGAGGTGGTGATGGTGGAATGGTGGTTTGAGGGTCCTGTGGTTGAGGAATTTCAGGTTGAGAGATTTCTGGTTGTTCTGCGGCAGCTGAAGAGGATCCTTGCATGAACCTGTGACGTTTGGCCCGTTGCCTCGTCACAAGCTGAGAAACTTCTTCGTCTTCGAAATCCGACTCCTCCAATTCCCTGTCAAATCGTCTCCTAGACCCACCTTCATTTATAATCAGTCGCGAACCATAAGTTCCAATTTGAACTTCAGGAACGGCAGACATTGACTCTGGAGCTTCAGCTTCTACCTCCTCCATCTCTTCTGACTCAGTTGCTGAAGATGACAAAACGTCAGTACCAGTTTGCTCAGGTTCATATTCTTCAACTTGCCTAAACACATCTTCTGCTCCTTCCGGAGGCTGTAACAACTGATCAACTAACTCTGCAGTAATTTCCTCATTGGCATGAGGTCCAGACGCCCAGATTTCTTCCAAGGTTTGGGCTATTTGCTCGGATTCTGGAACGGCACTTGAAGGCCCTGCTTCCTGTACCTCTGGCTCTGGCTGTTGACTTGTGGAAGGCCTAGACGCCTGAGTCTGACTCGCAGTAGCTCTTGGTCTTCGCCTTGGATCACGGGAACGAGCACGAGGCTGTTGTTGTAGTGGACGTTGCTGTTGTTGTTGCGGTTGTTGTTGTTGCTGTCGAGGCTGAACTTCTACTTCACCTGCCCAGTTGGCATTATCTGGTGCCACAAAGTTCCTGTCTAAAACAGCTCCAAACAACGGTCGCTCGATCGGAATAGCCAATCTTCCTCGATGGGAAGAACAATCAGCGAATATCCTTGTGTCCATAATAGCTACGTTCTGAACGTCATTTGATGGCGGCAGATTTGGCAAGAAGTGCCTGATCAACATCATGATGAACCGCGGATATAGCAGGAATTGCTGATTTTCAGGAGCGGTGATTTGGTGAACAAATTCGGAGAAAAACATTTCCGAGAAACTGTATGGTCGATTGTACACCATCGCGACTATCCCAGACTGGATCTTCGCAACTATATAGTCAAACCCGGCTTTCTTTGGTGCAAAACATACCATGAAGACATGAGCAAGAAATCTCCATTGCCCGATTAAGCCGCTCTTCATATAGGACACTTTCGACACGTCTAGACTGTATCCCATTCTCTGAAAGGCCGCTTGCCTGATGTTCAGAGGGAATTCGATCGGTCCAGACTCTTCTTCTTGAGTGCCCAGCTGCAACACTTGACGCAGCATATCCGCTGAAAATACTAGCGGTTGTCCAGCAATGCGAGTTCGTAGTACTGTCGGAGTGACCGAGCAGTCTACTTGAAGATGATCGTAAAATTGACGGATATAAGGCAATATGAGCTGAACATTATGAGATAGAGCAAATCCTATCCTAGATTCCACAAGAAATTCTAGCATCTGCCTGTATCCCTGCGCCTCAGGGAGGTCATGATCCGGATGAAGCACCATATTGTGCTTGGGAACAAACGCTCGAATAGCCATTTCTGCACAATAAACAAAACCATTAGATTCATTAAAAATCAATAAACTTGTTCAAATTCAAATTTGCTTTATCTTGTACTTTATCAAATACAAAATCTAGCACAATTAAATTTCCACAAGTTTAATAAAATTTAAATTAGACAAAAATAAATAAAGTGCAGATTCGAAAGTAACAGATTCGAAGTGTCCATATTCGAGTGTAATGGACAGATTCGAAGTGTCCCTATTCGAGTCTAATGGACAGATTCGAGGATCATGGGCATCTCGAATCTAATGACAGATTCGAGAAACCCTTGAACAGATTCGAATGTCCATGAACAGACTCGAAGCCCCGTCGGCCATGGTTTCAACAAAAACCCAAAATTTTAACCATTTTGAACTTAGTAAATCACATACATTAGTTCAACTAGGTTCTAATTATAGATTTATGTCCTCAATTTGATATTTTATAGGTCCTAACTTAGTTATTTAGCAAAAACTCTATTTTGACCCATAAAACTTCAAAATGTGATGTTTTAAGCCCAAAATTATGTATAAAACTACCAAAATCTTGTACAATCCGGTTGATTATACCTAGATATGAGTGTAGAATCGAACACAAGAGCTTTAGACTCGATGAAATGTCGTTTATATGAAATACGATAGACTCGAGAACAGATTCGAGATCGCTGATATAGATTCGAGAGTATAGATTCGACAACAGTAAAGTAATAAATGACTTCACTATTGACCTATATATACTACCTACCTTCGAGTCTATGTGTAGTTTCGAGTCTACTGACAGATTCGAAATACTTCACTTCGAGTCTGTCTTAGATTCAAAATTACCAACACTTAGAAAAATTTCGGAAATTTTGAAATAACTTCAACTTTTCCAACTATTTTCTACGGTATTGTGTAACCAGATAAACTATGCCAATTCTTTTACCCTAAGCAACAGATATTTCACGCAATGTTTATTTTATCCAACTTCGAATGCACCCTCAGTAATTTTTGACCTTTTACCTAAGTAAAAATTAAACTAAAATAAAATAAAATAAGCTAAGGTAAAAATAGAATAAAATAAAATAAAATTTTGACTAAAAAATTTAATCTAGACTTAAGTTATAAAAATAAATTTACAAGCTAAGCTAAATACCAAACAACATATTTTTGATGAGTATAGTCTAAGAAAGGTTCAATCAGATAGCGATGTCCGATACTAACTTTCAGTACTTAAACTTTCACACTTAGGAATTTTTTGAATTCCTTTGATTGTTTGTCGTGACATACCCACTTAGCCAATTGTTGGTATTTTACCCTGTTAAACATTCTACATTTCGGAATATCCCTTGGCCTTTTTATTTATCTGGAAATTATCTTACGTGACTCAGACATAGACATACTTTTATGATCAAGGCATACAGACAAAAATTCTAACTTGTTGGTATTTGCAAACTTTCTTTAAAAGACAAACATCGGACACAGGTCTGTATTCTCATACAACAAAGTGTCTTAGTTCGACTTAAGGTTTATTTTTAAAGTTAGCAGATAGCGGTGACAGGTCTGTACTGACGTACAACAAAGCGACATGTCTGCTAACCCGAATCTAAACAGAGACAACAGGTCTGTACTTACGTACAACAGAGTTGCATGTTTTCGTCTCTCAGTTTTTCATGATATTTCTATTCTTTCCATTTTCAGATGTATTTGATGTTGCCATACATCCCCAGAAAGTTTGCATACCTCATTTAGACTTATAGTTTGTATGTCTTGTACATAAAAATTAAGACTGATTGGTCATACATCTATCTTAGTGACACGCTTGACTTTTTCTAGAATATTTTATTAGCCTTGAGATTCCCTATATGTATTATGCCTACCAACACATCAAACTAAATAAAGTATAACACTTAGGATTTAGTTGCATTATGTGTGAAAGCCTAAACACTTAGAGTCTGTAACGACGGTGCTAATTTTCGTCACTTTGAACCTATGTATCTAAGACTTTAACTCCTTTTTCTGATATTCTCTTTTTTTGTATTTTTGTAATTTTCTTTCTTTTTTCTTTTGTTTTTCATAGCAAAAAGCAGTAAACTAAGCTAACCTACTAACTTACTAAAAATAGAAACTTACTAAAAATAGAATCTTTCCTAAATTAGAAACTTTCCTAAATTAGCAGACTACAAAAAAATATAACAACTATAAAAGGAAATAAAATACTACTAAGGTCAATTTACTCTGGGTTGCGCATTCCATTCAGTTGAATTAAATACTCAAACCGTGACTTATCAAACGCTTTGGTAAATAAATCTGCATTATTATCTTCTGTTGCCACCTTTACCAGTTTGATTAAGTTCTTTTCAGCACAATCACGAATAAAATGATGTCTTATGTCTATGTCCTTTGTTTTACTGTGTTTAACTGGATTATTAGTTATAGCAATTGTAGATTGATTGTCTATCCTAATTGGAGTTTGAGTATAAGCCAAACCGTAATCCCGCAATTGTTGTTGTATCCACAGAACCTGTGAACAACAACTACCAGCAGCTACATACTCGGCCTCGCACGTTGACACGGCCACCGATGTTTGTTTCTTGCATTGCCAGGACACCAATCTCCCTCCGAGGAACTGACAACCTCCAGTCGTAGATTTGCGCGTCAAGCTGCATCCTCCGTAGTCAGAATCCGTGAACGCCTCCAACTCTAGATCTCCCTCCGCGTGATACCAAAGTCCCAGCTTCGGGTTCGACTTGAGGTATCGTAGAATCCGCTTCACAGCTTTCATATGCATCTCCTTTGGATTCGCTTGAAACCTAGCACAAATACAAACAGCAAACATAATATCAGGTCTTGAAGCAGTTAAATACATAAGTGACCCAATCATGGCCAGATATAAAGTCGGATCCACATCGGCATCACTTTCAGTACCCGGCCCGAGATTATGATTCACTTGCATCGGCGTGCTGAAGTGGGCAGTCAACTTAGTTCCTTCCATCCCGAAACGTTCTAATATGTCATAGACATACTTAGTCTGATGGATAAACATCTCTTCCTTCTTCTGGTCAACTTGTAACCCTAAAAAGAAATTCAACTCCCCCATAGCACTCATCTCGAACTTAGACTTCATCACCTTCTCGAAATCTTTGCACATCTGTTCGTCTGATGATCCAAAGATGATATCATCAACGTACACTTGCACCAAGATAAAGTGATCTCCCTTCCTCTTAACAAACAGAGTACTATCTATCCTACCCCTTTCAAAACCGTTCTCTAACAGATGGTTGGATAGAGTCTCATACCACGCCCTAGGTGCCTGATGCAATCCATATAGAGCCTTATCAAAACGATATACTCTATCAGGATACTTTGGATCTGTAAATCCGGGCGGTTGTTCTACGTATACCAACTCCTTCACTTTCCCATACAGGAAAGCACTCTTAACATCTAACTGATATACCTTAAAGCCCTTGAAGGAGGCAAAAGCTAAAAACAACCTAATGGCTTCTAGCCTTGCTACTGGTGCAAAAACTTCGTTGTAATCGATTCCCTCCTCTTGGTTGAAACCCTTTACAACTAGCCTAGCCTTGTTGCGCGTGACTATACCCCGATCGTCCCTTTTGCACTTAAAAACCCATTTGGTTCCTATGGCAACTTCCCCTTGAGGTAATGGAACTAACTCCCACACTTCTAGTTTCCTAAACTGCGAAAGTTCTTCCTGCATCGCTTCAACCCAGGAGTTATCCTTAAGTGCCATTTGCACATTCTTAGGCTCTACTTGCGATATGAAACATGAATATAGACATGCGTGATATGCCTCAGAGTCGTTTATCATCGACAACAACACAGTGTTGTTATTTACACTACTCCGAGTCCTCACACCCTCGTTAGGATTTCCTATGATGCTTTCTATTGGATGGTTCTTGTTAATCCTAGAGGTCTCTATCTCATAAACTCCTAGATTATCTCCTAAGTTAGATCCTATTTCACCTAATGGGGGAACAGGCTCAGCTTCTACATTTTCCTCCTCACGGACGTTTTCCTCAGAGTTGGAACTTGGAGCTTGAGTCTGATTCTCAGTGTTAGGTGCCTCTTGATCAGCAACTTCTGGAGATCTATCTTCAGTCGCAGTAGGCTCGGATGTAGATTCGAACGTGGTCCTCGGAAAGATATGGCCATCGTCATTTAGGTGCAACGTCGCCATGTCTTTTTCGATTGTACCTGCAGTATCATCCAAAGGAATGTTAAATGACTCAAACAATTTATCATAGTCAAATAACCATTCCGGACCAGTTTGGGGTTCATGTGTATAACTTGAGACTTCAATGATTTGACTGTAAGGACTCGGTTTAAAATATGGCACGCGGTATTCACTGCCTCCCCCCAAAACATGGTAGGAAGCTTTGAATCCGAAAGCATAGTCCTTGCAGCCTCAATCAATGTTCTATTTTTACGTTCGGCCACCCCATTTTGTTGAGGTTCATATGGTGCACTGAATTGATGCACTATGCCCTTTGATAGGCAATATACACCAATTACAGAGTTTTTAAATTCAGTCCCATTATCACTACGAATATGTTTAACCCTTGTTCCGTAGGAGTTCTCCACTTGGTCTAAGAACCTGATGAGCTTTGAAGCCGTCTCGTCCTTTGTTCCTAAAAAGAAAACCCAAGAAAACCGTGAGAAATCGTCAGTGATAACTAAACAAAACCAACTACCTCCTATACTCCTTTTGTTGATAGGGCCGAAAAGGTCCATATGTAACAAATCGAATGTTGAGGCGATTGAATTCTGCTTCTTGGACTTGTGTGCCTTTTTATGCTCTTTGCCCTTCATGCACGGTAGACACTTGTCCTCGAACTGAAAGCTCTTCATTGGCACACCCTGCACCAGTCCATTCTTCGTTATGTAATTCATCTTCCTTAGGTGCAGGTGAGCCATGCGTCTGTGCCACAGTACCGATTCCGTCTCCGAAGCTTTGGATAATAGACAAATTGTGAAGAGCCGGGTCAGTCCTCAGAGTCTAGGTCCCACATCATGCAATACGATATCAACCATACTAAGATAGGGTAATTAAATTGCGGAATAATAAAATTACATGTACATTACAGATTAGGATTAAGTTACATATTTCAAAATAAAGTTATAAAAGGGTAACATCTAATCTAGTCATAACATCATAAGTCACATCAAGTCTACCCAAAACCACCACATTTGCTGTCTTCCAATCAGTACCAGAAAGTTTGTTGAGTAGTGGTCTAAGAAAGCTTCAAAACTTGGATCTTGAATGACCTAAGTACTAGGTCCTGCAGGTGATTTTCTTTTGGCTTTTCCTGTAAAATATTAATGCAACATCTGTAAGCAAAGCTTAGTGAGTTTATAGATTTTCAATATCAACATGCGTGTCAAGCGGATCATCAGTATAAGCGTGATATGTCTTGGCTGCCGCTACAGCCCTCATGATTGAGATATAGAATCATAGAATCAGATGATGTTCAGGCCACACTCACGCTTAAACCGTGGGGATCAGCCACATACTGGGCTAGCTACCTGTAAGTCAATATGGCAGAACATCGGAGGTCATTACCAAGTTCATAAGAACTGGTGAATTAGCCAGGTCTAGAACAATAGACCTATCAAGGCTAGTCAAGCTGAATAAATCTATCAAATATCTGATCAAATAGTGAAGCTTAAGTCATAGAAGTCATGATAGCAATGAATCATAAGCAATGTCTGAAGAAGTATTCAATGCAATATGAAATGATAATCAATTAGCTATCATGATCCACTGAGCAACACCCGACCTTGGTGTGCACAGGTCTCATTCCAGCTGATAAATGAATGTCAATAAATCTAACAGCAGCAATATATCTCAACCGGATCTTATGCATGTTCAATCTGAATATCTATAACTCACAGGTCTGGGTCTTTATCAAACAGATATAAAAATCTCCACCTGAGTTATCTCAGGATTTTATCTTTGTCAATCTGTTCTGTCAATTCTTTTCAAATCAGAGACCCGCTTTCAAGTCTTTAAGTCTTTAAATCTTTGTTCAGAATATACTGAACCTGTTCAAAATCATTTATGATAATATCCTGTCAATTTCATCATCTTTATCATCATCATTTTAGTCTTTAAATTCTTGTATTCTATCTGAGTCTGAATCTGATAACTTGTCTTATCAGTGCCATCATCTTTTATCTTTTTAATCTTTATAATCTTGAATTTCATCTGATTCTGATAACTTATTTATTTCACAAATCATTCTTTGTCTCAATATTTCTCAAAAGTCCTCTATTTATATATTTAACACATGTATATATATATATAAATATAATCATCCATATTAAAAATATCAAAATAGATAAAATTGGGTTTTCGGATCAGCCCGGATTGGGATCCGGATTCGGATCATCCGGATCCGGACACATCCGAATTGGGGACCCGAATTTGACTTCATCCGAAATGTACACACCCGAATTCGGATTATGACCCAACCGAGATGGACCATCCGGATTCGGTCCAATAGATCCGAATTGACACATCCGAAAGGTTAAATCCGAAATTGGGAACCATCTGAACTGAAGCATAGGTCTGAAATATGGCACCATCCGAATTCGGGTAATCCGAATTCGGATCCTGTACTTAATATTTTCCCAGAATTTTGTTCTTGGTGTTCTTGAATATTTTCATACGGATTTTACATAAATTTCGCTAAAACTTATTTTAATCAACATGCAACCAAATATATTGATGTATTATCCTTATTTGAGTGTTTTTATACATTTTTCCCTATTAATAACATCATATTTTGATCAAGATCATCCAAAAATATGAAATTTTGTCAAGAACATTATTTTTCATCAAAATTCCGATTTCTACATAATTTGGATGATCCAACCCACAATTTTAGTTTCTATCACTTTTATATACATAATTTTATCATTATCTATCAAATTTATACACATGCAATCATCGGATTACATATTTTAAATCCTAGCTTTCGGTTTTTACACAAAACCGAACCAACTCAACAATTATTGTATTTTAAATCGATAATTACCTCAAATTCTTGCAATTTGATGATGTTTGATGCTTATTGTAACCCCTTTGATCTTCAATTCTTGAATTGATTGCAAGTTTTGATGAATCTTGATGATATTTGTGAGATTAGCCGAGAGGTAGAGAGAGATTAGTGAGAGAGAGAGTAATTTTTTCATTAATGATCATAAATGATCATTATCTTGGTTTTTATATATCAAATTTTGTTATTTAAATTTAACCCACTTAACTTTTGTATTTTACATATCTTTTATTTTAATCATCTTTAATAATTAAAATCATAAACATATTTTACTTAATATTTTTCATATTCAAATAATTAATGTAATAAAATTACATTATTTTTCTCAAAGTACAAAGATTATAACTGGATCAAAAGTTGGGTTGTTACACAAATTGGCCCCATCGATGTCTCCGACTTGTTCATATCCAGCATGTACAAGTCGTTTTTCCTTGGCGCCCGCATCAATACCCATTCTTCAGGAATCTTGAATCCCGGCTTTAGCACTAACGCCTCAGTGTCAGTAACTAACACCGAGTTCTTCTTATCACAGATTTGAGATACACTAATGAGATTGTGAACCAGTTTATCAACATGATAAACTTGGTCCAACGTGATTGTCCCATTAGTGACCACTCCGGTACCCATGATATTTCAACCTTTGTTACCCGCGAATGATACGAATCCCCTATTTCCTCCCTTGAAGTCTGTGAGTAGACTTCTTTCCCCCGTCATGTGCCTGGAGCAACCACTGTCGACGAACCACTTGTTGTTTGGACCTGTAGTTATCTCCTGCACATGAAAGAAAAGAGGTTAGTTATCACGGGGAACCCAAGCCATGACTGACTTGGTAATACCATTCTCGTCCACATACGTGAACTCTTTCAAGTACCCATCTCGCCTTTCAGGTGACTTGGGCCTTTGAACTGAATTCTGTTGTGGTGCCGAGTGATTTAAGTTCACTCTTTGCCTTGGAGTAGGCATTTGTTGTGGAGCTCTAGAATAATTCCTATTATATGGCATTTCGGACTGTGATCCCTGAGCTCTTACCGGTGCATACTGTCTAACTGGAGTATGAGACCTAACTGGAGTGTGTGACCTGCTAGGTGTTGTGCTCCTATAGACTTGTTGTGGTGCTGACCTAGATTGATTAATGACACGATTCAGTGAATTTGTCCTAATCACTTCCTTTGGTCCAACCTTAACCGGTGTGTTTTTCACAACTTGTTTGGGTGCGGCCTGCACAGCTTTCTCGGTACTTTGAGAATTGCTGGTGCTCGCCACACTGGTTGAGGGCTTAACAGATGTTGGATTCACTGTCTTAGGTGTAACATCGGCTTTCCTAAGCGGACAGTGAGAAGCAACAATGCTCTTCTCGTGACATCTAAAGCAAGACATCTTATCTATGGACTTTTTATGTGTTCCCTTAGATCTAGGTGTCTCACTAGTGTCTATTTCCTTTGGTACATCTTCGGTGTCTGGCTCATCGACCTGATCAGCCCAAGCAATTTTCTGTTTTCCTGCAGGTGTTTCACTGGAGGAAGACACAAACTTTACTTTCTTGACCTTGACGGTTGAGTCAGCCACCTTAGGTGTATTTTCAACTATAGGCTCTGGTGTCGGTAACGGTAGGTCCTCTAAGTCTACTGACTTGTCAGTTTTCTCCTGAGGCTGAGGCACATAATTCGCATTGAAAGGTGGAGGAATTTCGTGAAATCCTAGACCTACTGGCTTCTTAGACTGTCTTTGGGCATCTAAGACTTTCCCTAGGTTTAGGCTCGAATTCCTAAACTTCTCCAACTTGCTATTTGCCTCTGCTACCTTTACCTTTGTTTCGGCTAGCTCTATGTCCTTGTCCTTAAGACTTTTGGTTAAGGCCTCTACGTGCTCATACATTAGCTCTATCCTAAACAGAGTTAGGATAGTACGCTCACTGTGGCCATCTGCATTAGGATGATAAGCAGTACTCATAGAGATTCGAGTACCCATCCCGTCTTGTAGTGCTTGCCAGAATCTGGATGTGAAACGACTATCACGATCAGAGACAATAGATTTCGGCACACCATGACGAGAGATGATCTCGGTAATGTACATCTGTGCCAGTTTATCGAGGGAATATGTTTCTTTCATCGGTATGAAGTGAGCTGACTTCGTTAATCGGTCCACGACTACCCAGATGGAGTCGTGCTGTCTTTTGGTTTTCGGCAGCTTCGTGATGAAATCCATAGTTATATGCTCCCACTTCCACTCAGGAACTGGCAGTGGTTGCATATCCCCAAAGGGTTTCTGGTGTTCTGCCTTAATCATCTGACATACTCTGCAGCTTTCAACACACTTACCGATGTCTTTCTTCATTCCTGGCCACCAGTAATCGGCTTTCAGATCAAAATACATCTTTGAGCTGCCAGGATGAACATATAACTTGGACTGATGAGCTTCGGACAGAAGAGTGCTGCGAATTGAACCATACTTAGGAATCCAGATTCGGTTTCCCTTGAGACAATGAAGTCCCAAATGATTCAGAGTTAGAAATTGTAATTGCCCTTTAAGATTTTCAGATTCAATATTCTCTTCTTTAAATGCTTCAGCTTGAGCAACTCGGATGTCTTCAATAAGATCAGAAGAGAATATAACCAGAGTTAGGGCATAGCAGCACTTTTCTGGATATGTCTTTCTACTCAAAGCATCCGCGACCACATTTGCTTTGCCGGGATGATATAGGATCTCGCAATCATAGTCCTTGATAAGTTCCAAGGACCGACGCTGTTTCATATTCAGATCCTTTTGAGTAAAGAGATGTTTGAGACTCTTATGATCGGTGTAAAGCTGACACCGAGTCCCATAGAGATAGTGACGCCAGATCTTCAGTGCAAAGGTAACGGCAGCCAACTCAAGATCATGAGTTGGTGCACTTTTCTCGTAGTCTTTTAATTGCCTTGAAGCGTAGGCAATGACTTTTCCCCTTTGCATAAGAACACATCCTAAGCCAGTACCAGATGCATCACTATAGACAACGATATCATCATTGCCTTCTGGTAAAGCTAGGATCAGCGCTTGAATAAGCTTTTGTTTCAGAATGTTAAATGCCTCTTGCTGTTTATCGGACCAAACGAAAGGAGTATTCTTTCGTGTTAGCATCGTTAAAGGTACAGCAATCTTCGAGAAGTCCTTTATGAATCGCCGGTAGTAACCAGCCAATCCGAGGAAACTTCTTATTTCTGAGGCATTGCGAGGCGTTTGCCATTTCTGAACGGCCTCGACTTTAGAAGGATCAACGGAAATCCCTTCGCCAGAAACAACATGGCCAAGGAACTGAATCTATAAGAATCAAAGTAGAAATTCAAGTTCTGATGTAAATAAAAGAATACTTAGGAAATGGCTCAAGACATATATAATGGAAATTATACCTGTCTAAGCCAAAATTCGCACTTAGAGAATTTTGCGTAGAGTCTTTCTTTTCTCAATAACTCCAGCAATTGCCATAGATGAATAGAATGATCAGCCTCCGTTTTGGAGTAAATCAGAATATCGTCTATGAATACGATACCTGATTTATCCAACATTGGTCTACACACACGGTTCATGAGATCCATGAATGCCGCTGGTGCATTTGTTAAGCCAAACGGCATCACGAGAAATTCGTAATGACCGTATCTTGTACGGAAGGCTGTCTTTGGAACATCCTCATCTCTGACTTTTAACTGATGATACCCAGAACGGAGATCTATTTTCGAGAAGTAACTGGCTCCTTGTAACTGATCAAACAGATCATCGATCCTGGGCAGAGGATATTTATTCTTTATTGTGACTTTGTTCAACTCGCGGTAATCAATGCACATTCGGAAAGTTCCGTCTTTCTTCTTGACGAATAAGACAGGTGCACCCCACGGAGATGAACTCGGTCGGATAAACCCCTTCTCTAACAACTCTTGCAATTGTTTTGACATTTCCTGCATTTCTGCAGGTGCAAGTCTGTAGGGAGCTTTAGCAATAGGAGCCGCACCAGGAACCAAGTCAATACTGAACTCGACTTGACGTTCCGGTGGCACTCCGGAAATGTCATCAGGAAAGACGTCTGAGAACTCGCAGACAATTGGAATATCAGACAGAGATTTCTTTTCAGAGTTGGATTCGGATAGAGCATAACACAAATAGGATTCATGACCCTTAGATACATATCTATGAGCTTTCTCTATAGAAATAGAGCAGTGGGCACCTTTACGCTTCTCGCCCTTGATCTCCAATACTCGGCCGTCTGAGGACTTGATTCTGATGATTCGACGATTGCAGATAATTGTTGCCTCGTTGTTCATTAACCAGTCCATTCCGATGATAACGTCAAATTCTTTCAACGGTATAGGTATAAGGTCGAGATTGAATACAATGTTGCCAACAAGTAGTGTGCAATTACGGTAAACGGAATCAGCCATAACAAAATTGTTACTGGTCGTCTCAATGTCAAGTACAACAGGAAGCTTTGATGGGGACTTAGATAATCTTGATGCAAAAGAAGTCGATATGAAATAACGACTCGCGCCGGAATCAAATAGTACTTGGGCAGGAATAGAGTTAAGCAGGAACATACCGGTAACTACGTCAGGTGTTTCTTTTGTTTCCTCGGCTGTTATTTGAAAAGCTCGAGTCTTTGCAGTCGGCGTTGCAGCAGAACTCTTAACTGTAGACCCTCCAGCTGATGACTGAGACTGATAACGCGACCCGCTACGACACTGATACATAAAGTGTCCCCTTTTTCCACATTTTGCGCATCCACGTCCCTGCTGTGGACATTCTTCACTACTGTGACCGATCATATTGCACGCAAAGCAAGTAACATCATCTGGATTGCACAGTCCCATGTGTAATCTTCTGCATCGCTTGCAGAATCGTGGTTCGTTCGTGAGGGAGTAAACTTGTGCTTTCTGCTGTGAACTATGCTGATAGGATTGCTGAGATTGCGACTTATTTGGGTTGAAAAATCTACCAAATCTTTGTTTCTTCGGAGGAGACGGATTCATTGGGTTAGTCGTTGGAGCGTATAGCTGATCGTCGTACTCTAGATATCCTCTCTCAATCTGTCTGGCTGCTTCTACCATTTCCAAATAACTCTTGTATTTGATAGCGCTCATCGGATGTCTGTATCTAGGATTGAGTCCTACACGGAATCTATTCATCTTTCTTTCTTTAGTAGCTACTTGGTATGAGGAGTAACCGCATAGTCGTGAAAACTCTTGTTCGTATTCGTCAACTGTCTTCGTTCCCTGAGTCAGCTGCATCAGTTGTACTTCCATCTTATCTTGTTGGTCGATCGGGCAGTACTTCGCATTGAACATATCAAGAAACTGGTTCCATTCTAGAGTCTGAATTATTTCTTCACCATAGATACTCCTCTGAGTTTTCCACCAGGCACGGGCTGCACCGACGAATAACGCGGACGCATAACTCACTTTCTTAGAGTCTAAGCAATCAGAAATCCTGAAGATTTCTTCAGTATGGCTAATCCAATCCATCGCCTGAATCGGATTAACTGTTCCTTCAAAATTCAAAGCACCGCTAGCTTTGAAATCTTTAAACTTGCAGCCTTTTGGCTGAGCAATTTGGGTTTCTGGATTAGATTTATCAGAATCAGATTCATTAGTCTGGACTTGCTTTTATTTTCTCTTATTTTTCTTTTCTTCACGTCTTTTAGCTTCGGCCTCATCTCTGGCCTGAAACTGTTCTTGCATTGTCTTATTTTGTTGTTCTGAATGTTGGGCTAAAAGTTGTTGCATCATTTCAAACATTTGTTGTGGGTTCATGTTGCTGGGAATATCACCTGATCCTGATCCTGACATCTTCTACTGAAAATTAAGATCAATCAACTATCAGTTTATAGACTTAGATCTACGTACCCTTTTTCCCATCCTAACAGTCTGTACATCCTATCTCAATTCAAACCACGTAAATGATTGATACATATGTATTGCTTCAGTTTGAGATCAAGTATACTCACGTACTACTTGATTCACTCAAACTAGTGCTCTGATACCATCCTTTGAAGACCTCCCCTTCCGGGTCAGTCCTCAGAGTCTAGGTCCCACATCATGCAATACGATATCAACCATACTAAGATAGGGTAATTAAATTGCGGAATAATAAAATTACATGTACATTACAGATTAGGATTAAGTTACATATTTCAAAATAAAGTTATAAAAGGGTAACATCTAATCTAGTCATAACATCATAAGTCACATCAAGTCTACCCAAAACCACCACATTTGCTGTCTTCCAATCAGTACCAGAAAGTTTGTTGAGTAGTGGTCTAAGAAAGCTTCAAAACTTGGATCTTGAATGACCTAAGTACTAGGTCCTGCAGGTGATTTTCCTTTGGCTTTTCCTGTAAAATATTAATGCAACATCTGTAAGCAAAGCTTAGTGAGTTTATAGATTTTCAATATCAACATGCGTGTCAAGCGGATCATCAGTATAAGCGTGATATGTCTTGGCTGCCGCTACAGCCCTCATGATTGAGATATAGAATCATAGAATCAGATGATGTTTAGGCCACACTCACGCTTAAATCGTGGGGATCAGCCACATACTGGGCTAGCTACCAGTAAGTCAATATGGCAGAACATCGGAGGTCATTACCAAGTTCATAAGAACTGGTGAATTAGCCAGGTCTAGAACAATAGACCTATCAAGGCTAGTCAAGCTGAATAAATCTATCAAATATCTGATCAAATAGTGAAGCTTAAGTCATAGAAGTCATGATAGCAATGAATCATAAGCAATGTTTGAAGAAATATTCAATGCAATATGAAATGATAATCAATTAGCTATCATGATCCACTGAGCAACACCCGACCTTGGTGTGCACAGGTCTCATTCCAGTTGATAAATGAATGTCAATAAATCTAACAGCAGCAATATATCTCAACCGGATCTTATGCATGTTCAATCTGAATATCTATAACTCACAGGTCTGGGTCTTTATCAAACAGATATAAAAATCTGCCACCTGAGTTATCTCAGGATTTTATCTTTGTCAATCTGTTCTGTCAATTCTTTTCAAATCAGAGACCCGCTTTCAAGTCTTTAAGTCTTTAAATCTTTGTTCAGAATATACTGAACCTGTTCAAAATCATTTATGATAATATCCTGTCAATTTCATCATCTTTATCATCATCATTTTAGTCTTTAAATTCTTGTATTCTATCTGAGTCTGAATCTGATAACTTGTCTTATCAGTGCCATCATCTTTTATCTTTTTAATCTTTATAATCTTGAATTTCATCTGATTCTGATAACTTATTTATTTCACAAATCATTCTTTGTCTCAATATTTCTCAAAAGTCCTCTATTTATATATTTATCACATGTATATATATAAATATAATCATCCATATTAAAAATATCAAAATAGATAAAACTGGGTTTTCGGATCATAAATTTCGGATCAGCCCGGATTGGGATCCAGATTTGGATCATCCGGATCCGGACACATCCGAATTGGGGACCCGAATTTCACTTCATCCGAAATGTACACACCCGAATTCGGATTATGACCCAACCGAGATGGACCATCCGGATTCGGTCCAATAGATCCGAATTGACACATCCGAAAGGTTAAATCCGAAATTGGGAACCATCTGAACTGAAGCATAGGTCCGAAATATGGCACCATCCGAATTCGGGTAATCCGAATTCGGATCCTGTACTTAATATTTTCCCAGAATTTTGTTCTTGGTGTTCTTGAATATTTTCATACGGATTTTACATAAATTTCGCTAAAACTTATTTTAATCAACATGAAACCAAATATATTGATGTATTATCCTTATTTGAGTGTTTTTATACATTTTTCCCTATTAATAACATCATATTTTGATCAAGATCATCCAAAAATATGAAATTTTGTCAAGAACATTATTTTTCATCAAAATTCCGATTTCTACATAATTTGGATGATCCAACCCACAATTTTAGTTTCTATCACTTTTATATACATAATTTTATCATTATCTATCAAATTTATATACATGCAATCATCGGATTACATATTTTAAATCCTAGCTTTCGGTTTTTACACAAAACCGAACCAACTCAACAATTATTGAATTTTAAATCGATAATTACCTCAAATTCTTGCAATTTGATGATGTTTGATGCTTATTGTAACCCCTTTGATCTTCAATTCTTGAATTTATTGCAAGTTTTGATGAATCTTGATGATATTTGTGAGATTAGCCGAGAGGTAGAGAGAGATTAGTGAGAGAGAGAGTAATTTTTTCATTAATGATCATAAATGATCATTATCTTGGTTTTTATATATCAAATTTTGTTATTTAAATTTAACCCACTTAACTTTTGTATTTTACATATCTTTTATTTTAATCATCTTTAATAACTAAAATCATAAACATATTTTACTTAATATTTTCATATTCAAATAATTAATGTAATAAAATTACATTATTTTTCTCAAAGTACAAAGATTATAACTGGATCAAAAGTTGGGTTGTTACACAAATTGGCCCCATCGATGTCTCCGACTTGTTCATATCCAGCATGTACAAGTCGTTTTTCCTTGGCGCCCGCATCAATACCCATTCTTCAGGAATCTTGAATCCCGGCTTTAGCACTAACCCCTCAGTGTCAGTAAATAACACCGAGTTCTTCTTATCACAGATTTGAGATACACTAATGAGATTGTGAACCAGTTTATCAACGTGATAAACTTGGTCCAACGTGATTGTCCCATTAGTGACCACTCCGGTACCCGTGATATTTCCACCTTTGTTACCCGCGAATGATACGAATCCCCTATTTCCTCCCTTGAAGTCTGTGAGTAGACTTCTTTCCCCCGTCATGTGCCTGGAACAACCACTGTCGACGAACCACTTGTTGTTTGGACCTGTAGTTATCTCCTGCACATGAAAGAAAAGAGGTTAGTTATCACGGGGAACCCAAGCCATGACTGACTTGGTAATACCATTCTCGTCCACATACTTGAACTCTTTCAAATACCCATCTCGCCTTTCAGGTGACTTGGGCCTTTGAACTGGGTTCTGTTGTGGTGCCGAGTGATTTAAGTTCACTCTTTGCCTTGGAGTAGGCATTTGTTGTGGAGCTCTAGAATAATTCCTATTATATGGCATTTCGGACTGTGATCCCTGAGCTCTTACCGGTGCATACTGTCTAACTGGAGTATGAGACCTAACTGGAGTGTGTGACCTGCTAGGTGTTGTGCTCCTATAGACTTGTTGTGGTGCTGACCTAGATTGATTAATGACACGATTCGGTGAATTTGTCCTAATCACTTCCTTTGGTCCAACCTTAACCGGTGTGTTTTTCACAACTTGTTTGGGTGCGGCCTGCACAGCTTTCTCGGTACTTTGAGAATTGCTGGTGCTCGCCACACTGTAACATCGGCTTTCCTAAGCGGACAGTGAGAAGCAGCATGCCCCTGCTCGTGACATCTAAAGCAAGACATCTTATCTATGGACTTTTTATGTGTTCCCTTAGATCTAGGTGTCTCACTAGTGTCTATTTCCTTTGGTACATCTTCGGTGTCTGGCTCATCGACCTGATCAGCCCAAGCAATTTTCTGTTTTCCTGCAGGTGTTTCACTGGAGGAAGACACAAACTTTACTTTCTTGACCTTGACGGTTGAGTCAGCCACCTTAGGTGTATTTTCAACTATAGGCTCTGGTGTCGGTTCAGGTAGGTCCTCTAAGTCTACTGACTTGTCAGTTTTCTCCTGAGGCTGAGGCACATAATTCGCATTGAAAGGTGGAGGAATTTCGTGAAATCCTAGACCTACTGGCTTCTTAGACTGTCTTTGGGCATCTAAGACTTTCCCTAGGTTTAGGCTCGAATTCCTAAACTTCTCCAACTTGCTATTTGCCTCTACTACCTTTACCTTTGTTTCGACTAGCTCTATGTCCTTGTCCTTAAGACTTTTGGTTAAGGCCTCTACGTGCTCATACATTAGCTCTATCCTAACACACTGCTCACTCAGTTTGTCTTTTAGAACTACTACGTCTTGAGCATCTGCCTTAAGCTTTTCTTTAAGATCTTGTTTGATATCATTTAGGCTAGCATTTTCAATTTTTAAGTTCTCATTTTGAGCAGATATGGTTTTATGTGATTCTAAGACTAGATTTAACCTATCATTAGAAGTAACACATAATTCACGAAATAGAGACTAAGACAGACTAACCTTAGAGTTATCAGATTCCACGTTGGCCATCTGAGCAGCAAACTCCAGCACTGTCTGATCATTCGCCTTCTCTACCCACATCGGACTGCTGTCCCTTGTGGTCTGCTCATCCCCATCACATCCAGATTCCGTGACTTCAGCCATGAAGGCTCTAGCATTTGTCTCAGGATGTGAACTCCAGTCATACGTACCATCTAGCTGTCTGTCTGAAGTGACATTGGATAGTAGACCCGCTAGATTGGCTTGACCAGATGATGAACTCGGAAGATATCGTTGTTGGGACTGATTTTGGTACTGTCCCTGATGCTGACTCTGTCCTTGGTATGTCTCTACCTTCGGTCTCTGACACTCCCTGGCGAAGTGTCCCAATCCTTGACAGTTCTAGCATTTGACTTTGGACTTATCAAATCCTATCCCCTTGTTATTCATCTGCAGATTCCTCCCAGTTCTCTTAATGAATCTTTTAACCCTCCGGGTTACCATGGCCAGTTGCCACTTAAGATCCATCTCCTCAAGATCATCAGGGTCGACCTGATCATAGTCTTCGTCCCATAGAGCAGGATCGTTAATCTTCCCTTGAACACAATTTCCGTATGCTGCCACAAAAGAAGCAAGTAGATTCAGATGCTCTTCCGTTGACTTTGCGCTCATGGGCATCTTCGAATAGCTCTGAGTTGTCGATGCCTGTTGGACTTGAGGCTGCGGTTCTTCCGATCTTCCTAATCCTAAGAACGCGCGATTCAATGAGTCTTCAGACTCTGCTGGTGATGACGTTTCTCCGGTGAAAAACGTTGTAGCAGTCTTCGGTTCAGCTGTGACTGAAGATTTTGTTGTCTTCCCAAAATACATTGCTGGATTCTGGACCTGTTCATAATCAGTCTCGGCCTTCAGTAGCTCGAAGTGATATGCCCGCAACGTTCCCACAATGTCATCCAAAGATTGAGTATAGTATTTGTCCTCATTCAGCTTAATCATTGCCACGTACATAGCCCATTTGGCTGGTAGGGCATCAAGAAGCTTGTTGTTCTTGTCAGTGTCAGAATACTCAATTCTATGACTTTCAAGTTCCGTTATCAGGTGATAGAACCTGGTGATAATATCATCCAGCTGTTCATCCTTAATCGCCTTGAAAATCGCAAACTGTTGTTTCAACAGCTCTGTACGCTTTCTACGCACCCTAGGATTACCCTCACACCTTTTCTCGAGAGACTCCCAAAGTTCCTTCGACGTCCTTTGAGTCCGAAATGTGTGCAGTATATCCTGAGGTAAAGCCATACGGATTATGCAGAAAGCTTTGTTTTCGGCTTCAAACAGTTTCTTGTCATCCTCCTTCATCATTTGGTATGACAAGACCTTCTGACGGCCTTCTACTTCTGAGACTGGTGGAATATACCCTTCGTCAATGCACACCCACATGCGCATGTCGTTAAAACGCACGAAATCAGTAAATCGGTCTTTCCACCAGTAATAATCCTCGACTTTCATCAGCTTAGGCGGTGCATTTGCCTTCCCGACCTCGTGGTCCATTTCTAGGAATTTCTGAAGATTAGACATCTTTTCGAAAGTAATTGAATTGACTCTTAATTAATTTAATTCGAAACTAATGTGGATTAACTCTTTCGAATCTAGATAGATTCGAATGTAATTAGATTCCAATTTATTTGGGATTAAATTCGATTAAGTGTTTTAATTCAATTAAACTCGAAATATGTCAGATTCGAAATGTCCTTAGATTCGAGGGTCAGCAAACTCGAAGTAACTGCAGATTCGAAACCCTTATCGCAACTAGACTATACTCGAACTAGACTCGAAACTAGATAGACTCGAGACCCTATTCGAATGAAGCAACAGACTCGAAACAAGGTAGAGTCGAAACTCTCTGAAACAGACTCGAAAGGAGCGTATTTTGGTTAGACTCGACACTAAGTGAAACCCTAATTACCCCTATTAGATTCGAGCGCCGCAAACTCGAAAAACGGCTAACACTTTGATTTTTTTTGGCGTTTTGCAGATTAAATCACTATTTTTCCAACGAAAAATAATGATTTCGATCAAAAACGTGAAAAACCACAAAGTGTTTCCCGAATATGAATTTGCTAAGCTTGAAAATACGTTTTTGAGAGAAAAACCGTCCAACTAGCGTCAAGAAACCTAGAATGTATCTAGATGAACACGAAGAACACCAAGAACACTCCTTAGGCTCTAATACCACTTGTAAGGTCTACCACTATACAAGATCTATCTAGACGCGGAGCCGTCAACGAGTGCGGAATCCTCGTTAACGATTAGACGGAAACACTCTCACTATGAAACACGGAGACTATTAGACGCTGAACGAACGACACACGAACGATCCTACGAACTAATTCTCTCCGAAACTGCACTCACCTAGCCGATAAACTCGAGATCGCTTTAAGCTTAATTCCTCACGAATTCTGCAAAAAGTCTGATAATATCTCGAGTCTATCCCTAATTATAGACCCTGATTCGAGTCTGATGTGGGCCAAACTCGAATCTGGCCCAAGGGCCATTCGAGTCTGTCCACAAAGACACTCTCGAATCTGGTCTTCATTCGAATCTAAGGCTACATTCGAATCTATCACAGATTCGAATGCCAAGCCTTAACTGATTCGAATCTAACTCATTTACTCAAAAACCTAAGTGTTGAAACTTATGTTTTTACTTATGCTTGAATGAATCTTTGATCTTTATGTTTGAACTTCTTGTAATATGTTACATCAAGTTCAAACATACAATCAATTACTATCAAACATATATAAACACATATATCAAACACTCGTTAAACCATAATGTTGAATATTACTTAAACCAAAATGTTAGATCGATTAGACTGCTATCGTCACACCGGGTGTACCAACAAGGCATACAGACTAAGATTCTAACTTGTTGGTATTTGCAAACTTTCTTTAAAAGACAAACATCGGACACAGGTCTGTATTTTCATACAACAAAGTGTCTTAGTTTGACTTAAGGTTTATTTCAAAGCTAGCAAGACAGCGGTGACAGGTCTGTACCGACGTACAACAAAGCGACTTATCTTACTAACCCGAATCTAAACAGAGGCAACAGGTCTGTACTTACGTACAACAGAGCTACATGTTTTCGACTCTCAATTTTGTATGATTTTTCTATTCTTTCCATTTTAAGATGTATTTGATGTTGCTATACATCCCCAGAAAGTTTGCATACCTCATTTAGACTCAAAGTTTGTTTGTCTTGTACATAAAAATTAAGACCGATTGGTCATACATCTAAGTTAGTGACACGTTTGACTTTTTCTTGAATATTTTATTAGCCTTGAGACTCCCTATATGTATTATGCCTACCAACACATCAAAACTAAAATAAAATACAACACTTAGAATTTTAGGTGTATTATGTGTGAAAGCCTAAACACTTAGAGTTTGTAACGACTGTGCTAATTTTCGTCACTTTGAACCTATGCATCTAAGACTTAACTCTCTTTCTGATATTCTCTCTTTTTTTTATTTTTATGATTTTCTCTCTTTTTTTCTTTTGTTTTTCATAAGAAATAGCAATAAAAGAAGATAACCTACTAACTTACTAAAAATAGAAACTTTCCTAAATTAGCAAACTTACTTTAAAAAGAAAGAAATACTACAGCTATAAAAGGAGATAAACTACTACTAAGGTCAAATTACTCTGGGTTGCGCATTCCATTTAGTTGAATTAAATATTCAAACCGTGACTTATCAAATGCTTTGGTAAATAAATCAGCATTATTATCATCCGTTGCCACTTTTACCAATTTGATTAAGTTCTTTTCAGCACAATCACGAATAAAATGATGCCTTATGTCTATGTGCTTTGTTTTACTGTGTTTAACTAGATTGTTAGTTATAGCAATTGTAGATTGATTGTCTATCCTAATGGGAGTTTGAGTGTAAGCCAAACCGTAATCCCGCAATTGTTGTTGAATCCACAGAACCTGTGAGCAGCAACTACCAGCAACAACATACTCGGCCTCGCAGGTTGACACGGCTACCGACGTCTGTTTCTTGCATTGCCAGGATACCAGTCTCCCTCCTAGGAATTGACAACCTCCAGTTGTTGATTTGCGCGTCAAGCTGCATCCTCCGTAGTCAGAATCCGTGAATGCCTCCAACTCTAGATCTCCCTCCGCGTGAAACCAAAGTCCCAGCTTCAGTTTCGACTTGAGGTATCGTAGAATCCGCTTCACAGCTTTGATGTGCATCTCCTTCGGATTAGCTTGAAATCTAGCACAAATACACACAGCAAACATGATGTCAGGTCTTGAAGCAGTTAAATACATAAGTGATCCAATCATGGCCCGATATAATGTCGGATCCACATCGGTATCACTTTCAGTACCCCGTCCGAGATTGTGATTCACTTGAATCGGCGTGCTAAAATGGGCAGTCAATTTTGTTCCTTCCATCCCGAAGCGATCCAAAATGTCATAGACATACTTCGTCTGATGGATAAACTTACCATCCTTCTTCTGGTCAACTTGTAACCCCAAAAAGAAATTTAACTCTCCCATAGCACTCATCTCGAATTTCGACTTCATCACCTTCTCGAAATCTTTGCACATTTGTTCGTCTGATGATCCAAAAATGATATCATCGACGTACACTTGTACCAAGATGAAGTGTTCTCCCTTTCTCTTAACGAACAGCGTACTATCTATCCTACCCCTTTCAAACCCGTTTTCTAATAAATGGTTGGATAGAGTCTCGTACCACGCCCTTGGTGCTTGATGCAATCCATATAGAGCCTTATCTAAGCGATATACTCTATCAGGATATTTTGGATCTGTAAATCCGGGCGGCTGTTCTACGTACACTAGCTCCTTCACTTTTCCATATAGGAAAGCACTCTTAACATCTAGTTGATATACCTTAAAGCCCTTGAAGGAAGCAAAAGCCAGAAACAACCTAATGGCTTCTAGCCTAGCTACTGGCGCAAACACCTCATTGTAATCGATTCCCTCCTCTTGGTTGAAACCCTTTACAACTAGTCAAGCCTTGTTGCGAGTGACTATACCTCGATCGTCTCTTTTGCACTTAAAAAAACAAATTTGGTTCCTATGGCAACTTCCCCTCGAGGTAATGGAACTAACTCCCACACTTCTAGTTTCCTAAACTGCGAGAGTTCTTCCTGCATCGCTTCAACCCAGGAGTTATCCTTAAGTGCCATTTGCACATTTTTAGGCTCTACTTGCGATATGAAACACGAATAGAGACAGGTGTGATATGCCTCTGAGTCGTTTATCATCGACAACAACACTGTGTTGTTATTTAAACTACTCCTAGTCCTCACACCCTCATTAGGATTTCCTATGATGCTTTCTATAGGATGGTTGTAGGTCCCGAGAGGTTCCCAAAGTATATAGCTTTAAGCTGTAGAGGGGGGGTGAATACAGCAATTTAAAAACTACACACTATTTTCTCAATGTTTGTATGTATTATCAACAATTAGTTAATTACAAACAAGCTTGAATGCGGAATAGTTCAAGCTGAGATAACAGATACAACAGTATGTTCACTAGTCTAAGACAAACTCAAACTAGTATACAATGAATACACTCACTAAGAAGCACTCACTGGGTTTTCAAGACTTTAAGGGAACAGCTTATGTAAAACAGCTTAGACACACAGATACTGAATTACACAACAGACTTGCATGCATGAAAAGCACACTTGCACGTTCACTCTTGGTTTCAGCACTTAGCTTTCTTCACACATCTTTCTGTCCTTAGAAGCTTCCTTTTATACTCATTCAGAGGATCTAAGAGAAACATCTTCATTGGACGGAATGAAAAAGAGAAGTCTTGTTGAAAAGACAACATAACCTTTTCTGCACTTTTCTGAAAAGCAGACTTGTCTTCACATGTGCAGAACTTTTGTCTTTTTACTTTTTCTACTGTTGCATTGCCTTTAACTAATTTAGGAATGTCAACTTTGCGTCTTTCTTCCTTGTAAAGGCCTATTTTGATATAAGAAAAAGGTCTGTCACCCTTTTTCAAATAACCTTTTGTCTTCATGTTACAGAACAGCTTGGGCAGGCTGAGCAGTTCTGTTTTCCACTTTGTCTTCGACTTTGTAAACTGATCTTGTAGTAAAAAACAATACATGATGACTTGGAAACATATTCCATAAAGTGTTTAGCCTGTTCACAAAGAACATGTTCTGTTCACAAAGAACAGAACACTTTAAAATTGCCCAAGTTGCTCACCAGTGTAGAGCAGTGTAGACAGTTTATGTCCAGCCTGTTCAGCAGACAGAGCAGCTTGGACAAACTGTCTTAGTTGCAACACATGCAACATATAGAACAGCTTTAGACTGATATTGCAAATCATTTTCAGGTTTCAATAAGGCATATAACAGGCCTTAAATTCAACCTTCAAATGCATCAACAGGTTTGATTGTAAATCTCCCTGAGGCCTTTTTGTGCCTAACAATCTCTCCCTATTTGCAATAACCAGTCTAAGCTGGTCTTATCAAAAATCATTATATATTTTTACAGTACATTTTGCTGAATTGAAATTACAACATAACAGTAAAGTAAAAGATCAGTTTATATATACACTGATTCTTGATTACATACAACAACACATGTTTTTACAAGAGTACAACTAATGTACTAAAGTATTTTACAACTAATGTAAAAGCAAAAATTACAACATATGTAACATATACTACAACTAATGTACATTGGACTGTTTTTGTTGGGAGCAGAAAACGGTAAGCCTGTCCAACTGATGGACAGCTTCCATTCTTCACCTACCCAGACGGTAGATGGACTTCATTACAATGGAGAAGGATCCTGAACCATCTTTTCCAGTTCTTCCCTTGTATCCTCAAGTTCCTCAACTTCACTTCTGATGATCATGAACTTTGGATCATTGAGCTCTCCTCTTTCATAGAAGCCTCTGAGCTGATCCCAGATGGCTGCTCTCCATTTGCTAGACTGCCTGAAAGAAACTGCAAGTCTGAAGGCGGCAAGTTGTCTCAGATCAACTTTGTACAGCTCTGAGGCTCTTTGGAAGCACTTCTTCTGAGTTAGGGGATCTACAAAAAATGCCCCCAGCTCAGGTTCTTCAATAATTTTGCCATCCTCAAACTCTATTCCTTTAGGCAGACTATGATCAACTCCTTTTATTTCAATGGCATAGTCGCCCTGTTCGATCAGTGTAAGGAGTAGCTCCATCTCTGTATCCTTCCTTGTTCTCCTGGCCTTTATTTTTGGATGTGTCACAAAGACACCTTCACTAACTTCTTTAGATATCAGGCCAAGATCCTTTACTCTTTCCATCAACTTCTTGACATATGCCCTGATTTCTTTAGCAGTTTCAGACTTTGATTCACTCAGGGCAACTGCCAGCTCAATCCACTACCTGTATCCCATCTGTGCTACATCAGTGTGGTCATAAGTTTCCAATTCTGGGCCTGTTGCACCCATCCTTGTTATTTTAAGCTTCCACTGACTGCCTTTCCTTGATATAGGGACAACTTTGACAATTGCTTCCTTGGCTAGCCTTCTTTCAGCAACATCATTAAACTTTTTCCTAGCCAAGTTGTCAAAGTGGTATTGAGCTCTTGCATGGGGTACTGTTGATTTGGTCACAGAGACCTGAGTACCTTTCTCTACTTCCTTCTCTTTCTCCCCTGCTGATTGTCTAGCAGCTTCCATTATTTTCTTTTGCACCTCCAAGGTAGACATTTTAATCTTCTTTGCTTCTTGGAGTGCAAAAGCTTTGGCAGCTTTGGCAGATTCTTCTTCTTTTCTAAGCACTTCCAGGGCTTGAAGCTGTTCTTCTCTGAACTCAAAATACTTGTCCATAGGAAGACCCATTTCTTTAGCCCTGGCTTTGTGAAATTGATCTTCTGCTTCTTTCTGCTGCATGGAATCATCAACTGCCTTTTTTTTTCCTTTAGCTGCTGCTGTAGTGACAGCAGCCTCAGGAATTTCCTCTTCTTCTTCTTCTTCTTCAGTTAGAATTAAGTGCCTTCTTTTACTGCTAGGCCTGTCCTCAGGAATGACTTCCTCCCCCTTAGACTGAGCAGGGTTTGGAGAGACAGCCTGAGTAGGCATAGCAGCTTGAGAGGCACCTTCAGCTGTACCTGTTTCAAAGACATCTGCTGGCTGACCAGTGTGAGTTGCAGACACTGGTATCTCCTTAGGAGAAGAAGTTTTCTCCCCCTTAGACTTAGTCTTCGAGGCAGATGACTTCTCCCCCTTTGAAGGAGATGAAGCAGCGACTTCAACACCTGGTCTGCCTGAAGACACAAAGTCAGCAGGCTTGCCAGCAGGTTTAGTAGGAGGTTTAGGACCAACAAGGCTAGTCACTAAGAAAGCCAAGTTATCCTTCACCTCTGTAAGCTGTGAAAGACAGGTCTGAAGAGAAGATGAGTGGGAATCAGCAAGGGATGTGAGCTTAACAATATTTTCCCTATCAGACGCTGTGAACAGCAGAGTTTGCAGCTGTGCAAGATGAAGTTCTAGAGAATCTTGCACATCAGCAAGATCTGATGACACAAAGTTGGATAGGGAGCCAATTAGAGTTTGTAAGCTAGCCAGAGTGGCTGGAAGAGTAGAGTTGCAAGAAGTAAGAAGTGATGACAGCTGTTGGGAAATGGCTGTCATTGAGGACACAGAGTCTTGCTGTATGGAAAGAATAGAAGAGGGGGAGGTGGATACATTTTGCAGCTGAGCAGTGAGTGCTAACAGCTGTGGAGAGGGATCAGTTTGTGGAGTGGTAGGGAAAGAGGCTTTGAACGAATCAAAGAACCCCTGAAGCTGTGCAGTCACAGAGTCTGAGATGACAGAGGGGAGAGAGTTCATGGTGGTTTCCAAAGAACCAACTTTGTTGGTCAGCAAAGAAAGCTGATCCTTCAAAGGCAGGTCTTTGGAAGATGGAGGGGTATGAGTAGATTGTTTTGATTGGGTAGATGGAGAGGAAGATGATGAGGCTGGTGTTTGAGGATGTGATGGAGAGGGAAGAGAGACTTTGGACAGAAGCTCCATAGCCTGGGCAAAAGTAAGATGGCCCAGTTTGGAGGGATCAAAGGGTCCTTCAGCAGCGGCTGTAGCTGCATCACCAGGAGAAGGGGATGATGTTTGGGGCCTTTCAGATGCTGCTTGTGCTGCAACATCCTCATGAAGACCAGTGGAGGTTCCCTCTGCAGTGCCTTGGTTTAAAGGCACCTCATCATTGGGAGATGGGATATGCATTTCAACATCAGCAGTGGTGAAACCTGCTGATGGAATTTGCATGGAGGAAGCAGCTTCACCAGAGGGATGGTGTGATCCCTGAGGTTCATCAGCTTGGGTTGTTGGTCCCTCAGCAGCTGTTTGGTGTAGAACAGCTGTATCATGGGGAGCAGAAGTTTGAGACTGAGCTGCTGATTGGTCTATACCAGCAGCGTGGGCATCTCGTGCAGACTCAGGGTGTGAGGAGATTTTAGTGGGGGGACAGTGTGGACACAGTATGGAGTGGAGAGGACTCCTGTCTTTCAATATCCTCAGCCTGTTGGAAGGCTGGGATAGTTGATGTGGGTATCTCCATTTGTACAACTGGTTCCTGTTGGGAGGAACCAGAGGGTCTAGGCTGACTCTGGGTTGACTCAGATTGGAGTGAAGCATGCTCCAAATGAGCTGAACCTTCTCCCAAAATAGGAGAGGCAGCTGAGGTTGCTTCTTTTTCAACTGAACCCTGATGAGAGGGGACAGAGGAGGTGGTTTGTTGGGTTGGTTTCTTTTTGGCTAGGGATTTGCGTTGGTAGTGAATGGATGATGTGGGTGATTGTGGAGAGGGGAGAGGATCTGTTTGGACAGGGTGTGAGACTGGGTCAGGAACAGTGGGGCTGGCCTGTTCCATAGTCTCTTGTGCCACAGAGGCACCAGCCACAAAGGCTTCAGGCTCAACAGATGAACCAGGGTGAGGAGTCTGCTCCTCCTCAGCCACAGAGGCTAAAGGAGCAGACTTAGTCTGAGCTGTTTTGGCCTTCTTTTTCACAGGCCCAGCTTCAGTTGCCAGGGTCCTTTTAACAAGGTTGGACCTGGCTTTGGATTTTCTGGCGGGAGCAGCAGCTTCTGGATCCACCCTCACATCAGAGGGTCCTTCCACCAATCCTAACAGCCTCCTCATTGGTGTGGATAGAGGAGGCTCATTTTGCAGTACAGGAGTATGAAAAATTCTATTCCCTATGACAGGGAATGCAGTAGTCTTAAGTAAGGGCTGGGAGTTGTATAGTTGCTCACCACAAACATGGCTGAAAATGAGGCTCAGAAACCTGGGATAACGGACAGCAGCTGGTCTTGGCTCTTGCTGCACCAGGTTTCTCAGGTTTGAAAAGATCCACTTAGCCATGTCAAGAGTAGTCCCATCCACTAGCTGTAGGACTATTGGCACTTCATCTCTACTGAGTTGGTCGAATGAACCAACTTTACTGCTGAAGCTCATGATCACCGAAGCAAACAGAAAGCTGTAGGTAGGAGACAAATCCTTCCTGTACAATGTTGCTCCAATTTTGGGTTCTGCTACACCACAGAAGCGTAGCAGATTTCACCAGTGTAGAGCAGCGTAGACAGTTTATGTCCAGCCTGTTCAGCAGATAGAGCAGCTTGGACAAACTGTCTTAGTTGCAACACATGCAACATATAGAACAGCTTTAGACTGATATTGCAAATCATTTTCAGGTTTCAATAAGGCATATAACAGGCCTTAACTTCAACCTTCAAATGCATCAACAGGTTTGATTGTAAATCTCCCCCCTCAGATGTAGAACAGGTTTGACTGAGGCTTTTTTGTGCCTAACAATGGTTCTTGTTGATCCTAGAGGTCTCTATCTCGTCAGCTCTTAGATTATCTCCTAAGTTAGATCCTATTTCACCTAATGGGGGAACAGTCTCAGATTCCACATTTTCCTCAGAGTTGGAATTTGTTGTCTGAGTCTGATTCTCAGTTGAAGGTGCCTCTGGATTAGTAACTTCTGGAGATCCATCTTCAGGCGTAGTAGGCTCAGATGTGGATTGAAATGTAGTCCTCGGAAAGGTATGACCTTCGTCATTCAGATGCAACGTCGCCATGTCCTTTGTTGGGAAATAGTTTAAGTAGGTTCAAGCTGTTAGTTAGACTTCTCAAACTGTTAGTAGAGTTTATATGTAAATCCAAAGTTCATGCTGTTAGTTGAAGAAACTCGAGCTGCCAGTGTAAAAGTTCAAGCTGCCAGACTAAATCAACTCAAGCTGCTCTGTTCAAGCTGTCAAGTGATTCAAGCTGCTCAACAGTTTCATAAACAGAATGTGCTGATTTTCAGGAAAAGATATCTACACGAAGATTCCAGCATATCTACTATCATAGAAGTCATAGTCTTTCAAGGAAACAAATCAAGAAGCAATATAAATACATAGAATAGGTCTTTTCTATTATATAGGAGTTTTCTGCATATTCAAGTTTGTAATTGCTTTTTGTTTAAGTTTTCATAAGCCTCTAAGGTTGTAAAACCCTAAGAACAGTTTGTGTTCTTCGTCTAATCAAACAGATTAGAGGTGATTGTAATCATTTAAATCAGCAATACAAGCAGTTTTGATTATTTCTTGTGTTTATCTGCCATTGGTTCTGAAAGCTTTTGTTAAAATAATTAAGTGTTATTCCGCAAACTTCTTAATTAAACTTTGATTCAAAGCAAGATTATTGATTTATACTCTGATAAATTCAAATCAGTTAGTCTTGGTTAATTAGTTTTAGATCCTGACAAGTGGTATCAGAGCCAGGTTGTTCTTTGTTTTTCAAAGTCGAAAGTTTTCTTTTAAATTTTTAATCTTTTGCAATGGAATTTGAAAATAGCAGCAGTGGATCTGGGCAAGGACTCAAAGTGCCTATGCTCAAGCCCACTGAGTTTGATATGTGGAAACTCAGGATTAAACAGCATATTCAATTCATTGATTATGCTATATGAGAAACTGTTGAATTACCTCCTGTAGTTGATCCAGAACTTGATGATGAGGGAAAACAAGTCAAAACTCCTCCAAAAACTGAACTTGAAAGAAAGGCTAGAATGAATGAAGTGAAAGCTCTTACACTCTTACAAATAGTCATTCCTAATTCTTATCAACATCAGTTCAAAAAGTTTTATACTGCTCATTCTCTTTGGAATGCTTTAGAGAAAAGATTTGCTGGTAATGCCAGTACCAAGAGAAATCAAAAAGATCTTTTGAAACAGCAGTATGAGAACTTTTCTGGTGGCAAGAATGAAAACCTTACTCAAATTTTTGACAGGTTCAACAAACTGATAAGTGAATTAGAAAGTGCAAAAGTCAGTCTGGATCAAGATGAAGTCAACAGAAAGTTTCTCAGATCTCTTGGAGAAGAATGGACAGTTTATGCTGCACAATGGAGAAGAAAAGACACTCTTGATGAGATAGAACTGGATGATCTGTACAACAGTCTGAGAGTGTTTGAGACTGAGATTGATACTAAAAAGAAATCCTTTTCTTATAATCACAATACTGCTCTTCTGTCTTCTGAAAAATCTAATAGCAGTGATTCCTTTTCAGGTGGTGATGTCAACTCTGCTGAAGCTCACTATGAGGCTTTTGTCGCCAATGATGGACTATTTGCTCTAAATGCTGAAGACTTAGAACAAATTCATCCAGATGATCTTGAAGAGATGGATTTAAAGGGGCAAAATGCAATGCTGACCATGAGGGCCAAAAGGTTTCTTAAAATAACTGGAAGGACCAACTTTCAAGCCAGAACAGAAGGCAAACCCGCTTTTGATAAGTCAAAAGTTGAGTGCTATAAATGTCATAAGCTTGGTCACTTTGCCAGAGAGTGCAGATCTCAAGGTCAACAGTCATCAAGGACTCCACAGCCCAATCAGACATCATCATCAACAGCACTTGTCTCTCAAGAAGACAATGTGTTTGACTGGAGTGATCAGACAGAGGAAGAGTTTCAAAATCAAGCTCTAATGGCAGAAACATCAAATGTCTCCTCCACTGAACTACCATCTGAGGTAAACTCTAAACTCTGCTCTCAATCATGCAAAAATATGGTTTAAAAGTACAGAGATCATAATGAGAGCATGTGCAAAACTCTAGCTAAGATGGAAGAAAGGAGATATGAATACATGCAAGCCATAGAGGATCTTGAAAAACAGATCAATGACTATAAGGATAATGAGATCCAAATGGGAGATGATAGAACATATCATGAGTGGGAGAAAAAGGAGCTAAATAAGAAAATAGAATCTCTGAATAAAAAGGTAGAAGAGACTGAACAAAAGGTGTTAGAGGCTAATAAGAAACTAGAATCTGTCAATATAGATCTAGGTAACTTTAAATTGGCTAATCAAAAGCTAGAACACCTAATGGAAGTCCAATTTAAAGATAGGGTAAAATCTCAGGTTAATCCCAAAGAAGGCATAGGATACAGGGCTACTCCACCCCCATACAACAACAAATACATTCATCCAATGAGTGAAGTTGCTGATAGACTTGTCAATGAACCATTAGATGAGTCTATGACTACTGTAGATCCTATCCTTGATACCAACCCTGAATCTAAAGAAGATCAGATTCAAAATAAAGAGTATGAGTGCACAGCAGTAGAGATGGCACACAAAACAATGAGTGCACACATAGAGATCCAAGCCCCCAATAAGAAAGGAAAAGAGAAGAATGAGTGTATGCAATGCTGCTCCACAAGTTTCTGTACATTCTAACTGTAACACTGCATCTTCTTCAAAGAATAATAAAAGGGGTAAAAATGTTCCTGTCTGCACTTGCCAAAAGCATGGTGTTCAAAAGTTTCCCAAACAACAGCAGGTAAGGGGAAATCAGAGGAACAAGAACCAGAAATTGTCAGAAAAATCTGGTTCTCAAATTCAAATAGTCAAAAGGTGTTTTCACTATGGCAGAAAGAACCACTTGGCCAAGGATTGTTTCTATAAACCAGCCATTGCAAAACAGACTGTGAATCAAAAAAATTCAAATCCTACTCAGGCAAAACATTCAAAGGTCAAACCTTTTGCTACACCAGTTCCAAAGAAAACAGTTGATCACAAGCTTTTAAAAGTTAATAAAAAACAGTCCACACACCATAAACAAGTTTTGGCAAAGCCTAAATTAAGTTTTAAGCAAATATGGTGTGTCAAGGACAAATCTTCAGATCAAACTGCTGATACAAAAGATCAGACTGCTAAGCCAAATTCTGAAGCTGTTGGTGCAAATACTGAAGCTGTTAGCACTAAAAACACAGATCAAGCTGCTAAGCATCAATCTGGAACTGTTAGTGAATCATCTGAGACTGTTAGAAGAAAAGATGATCAAAATACCTGGATACCTCATATAATCACTAAATACTCTCCAAAGACTCCATCAGTAAATCTCACTAAATATAAGAAGTCAAAAACAGTATTTAGTTATGTCAATGCACAAGGCCAACCCAAAACCAATTTGGTTTGGGTTTACTCCACTACTGACTAAGCTTTTATTTGTGCAGGGCAACCACAGGTCTCCTCATAAAACAAGATGGCATTTGGACAGTGGATGCTCTAGGCACATGACAGGCAATTCTGAGTGCCTGTCAAATTTCAAAGGCTTTGATGGAGGATTTGTTGCATTTGGAGGCAACTCACAAGGAGGTAAGGTTACAGGTAAAGGTACTGTTAATGCAGGCAACATGATTTTCCATGATGTTTTGTATGTTGAACAGCTTAAGTATAATTTATTAAGTGTCTCTCAAGTTTGTGATAAACAAAACATTGTTTTGTTTACAGATTCTGAGTGCATTGTCCTTTCAAAAGATTTCAAAATTCCTGAAAATTTTGTTTTACTAAGAACACCAAGAAAGGACAATGTCTACTATTTGGACACAGATTTTTTATCCAAATCAAATACTCTAAGCTGTTTGATATCCAAAGCATCATCAAATGAGTCTGCTCTTTGGCACAGAAGGATGTGTCACATGAACTTCAAGTCCATGAATGTTTTGGTCAAAAAGAATCTGGTAAGAGGTTTACCACATAAGGAGTTCATATGTGATGGTCATTGTGTAGCATGTCTTAAAGGCAAGCAACACAAAACTTCTTATAAGGCCAAAGAAGTAAATTCAATCTCATCTGCTCTTCAGCTAATTCATATGGATCTATTTGGTCCAACATCTGTTTTGAGTTTGAATAAAAGGGCTTACTTTTAGTTATTGTTGATGATTTCACCAGATTTACTTGGGTTTACTTTCTTAGGTCCAAAGATGAAACTGTTGAGCTAGTTAAGTCTTTTATCCTTAAGATAGAAAACCAATCCAACTCAAAAGTTAAGGTGATAAGATCAGACAATGGAACTGAATTTAAAAATCACATTCTAAACAGTTTCTGTGAGTCCAAAGGTATTGCTAGACAATATAGTGCACCAAGAACACCACAGCAAAATGGTGTAGCTGAAAGAAAGAACAGAACATTAATTGAGGCTGCTAGAACAATGTTAGCTGATTCAAACCTGCCAATGACTTTCTGGGCAGAAGCTGTCAATACAGCCTGTTATGTTCTGAACAGGGTTTAAGTTGTTCAATCTCAAGGAAAAACTCCCTATGAGTTATTCCACAACAGAAGTCCCCTAATAGCTTTCTTCAAGCCTTTTGGATGTCCATGTACTATTCTTCATACTAAGACTCACTTAGGGAAGTTTGAAAGTAAGGCTGAAGAAGGATTTTTTGTAGGATACTCATGTCAAAGCAAAGCCTATAGAGTATAACTGTATGTCTAAAACCATTGAAGAAAGTGCCAATGTTGAATTTAATGAAAATACTGCAAATGTCAAAGGCACTGGTCCTGATTGGTTGTTTGATTTAGATTCACTAACAAATTCTCTGAGCTTTGTTGAGTATACTGCAGAAGCTGATGCATACAGGATTGAAGCTGCCAACACAAATTCTCATGCTGCCAATACAAATTCTCAAGCTGATGGCACAAAGTTTCAAACTGCTGCAGATTCAACGAATTGGGATGATTACACCACTATACCACTTATGTCTTGTGATCCTCCAGGGGTCCTGAATGCTCAACATGATACAAATCCAGACGCTGAAGTGCCACTTCCAAGTCCGAAGAACACATCTCCACCCCAAAGGGAACCAGTCCCAGATTCAAGTCAAGCTGTTCCTGAAGCTGAACCATTCACTGGTCCTGATGGAGATGATACAAATCTTGGATCCTCTTTTCAGACAGAAAGAGAGCCTATCCTCAGAGTTCACAAGTATCATCCTCTCAATCAAATACTGGGTGATCCAAGTACTCCTGTACAAACAAGGAAGATGGTTCACAATGAGACTGCTGCTGCTGAACAAGCAGTTCCTGAATTCAGTCTAGCTGCTTTTGAACATGCCTGTTTCATGTCTCAACTGGAACCTAAAAAGGCATCAGAAGCATTGAAAGATTCATCATGGATTGAAGCAATGCAAGAAGAGCTTCTACAGTTCAAAATTCAGAATGTATGGACACTGGTTGATCTTCCTAAAGGAAAGAGAGCAATTGGTACAAGATGGGTGTTCAGAAACAAGAAAGATGGGAGAGGGATAGTCATCAAGAATAAAGCAAGGCTAGTAGCTCAAGGGTACACTCAAGAAGAAGGCATAGATTATGATGATGTATTTGCTCCAGTAGCAAGAATTGAAGCCATCAGACTATTTTTGGCCTATGCAAGCTTCAAAGGTTTTAAAGTGTATCAAATGGATGTGAAGTCTGCTTTTCTATATGGGACAATTGAAGAGGAAGTATATGTGTGTCAACCTCCTGGTTTTTAGGACTACAAGTATCCAGACAAAGTCTACAAGTTAGACAAGGCTCTCTATGGTCTCCATCAAGCCCCCAGAGCATGGTATGACACTCTGTCATCATATCTCCTACAGAATGGGTTCAAGAGAGGCACTCTGGACAAAACTCTTTTCACTAAATCAAAGCTGAGATTCTGCTTGTCCAAATCTATGTTGATGACATCATCTTTGGCTCAACAAATGATTGTTTGTGCAAAGAGTTTGAAGCTTTAATGCACAAAAAGTTTCAAATGAGTTCAATGGGAGAACTCACTTTCTTTCTAGGATTGCAGGTTAAGCAGAAACCCACTGGTCTCTTCATAAGTCAATCAAAGTATGTTAAAGACATACTGGAAAAGTTTGGGTATCAAGACACCAAAGTTGCAAGCACTCCAATGGATCCTCACAAGCAGCTCCATACAGACAAAGATGGCATAGATGTGGACATTCATTTATACAGATCTCTGATAGGATCACTTATGTATCTAACATCTTCTAGACCTGATATTATGTTTGCTGTCTGTGTGTGTGCTAGGTTTCAATGCTCTCCAAAGGATTCTCATCTGGTTGCTGTTAAGAGAATCTTTAGATATCTAAAAGGCCAACCTCATTTAGGCCTCTGTTATCCTAAAGACTCTCCTCTTACATGAACAGCCTACTCTAACAGTGACTATGGTGGATGCAACATTGACAGAAAATCCACTACTGGTGGATGTCAATACTTAGGAGCAAGATTGGTCTCTTGGCAATGCAAAAAGCAGACAACTGTTTCCACATCATCCACTGAAGCAGAATATGTAGCAGCTGCAAGTTGCTGCTCACAGGTAATGTGGATTCAAAATCAACTGAGAGACTATGGTATAAACTTTTTATCCACTCCCATTTATATTGACAATTCGAGTGCAATCAGCATTGTGCAAAACCCAGTGAAATTCCCAAAAACCAAGCATATAGAAATCAGATTTCACTTTATAAGGGATTGTAATGAAAAGAAGTTAATCCAAGTTACCAAAATACATACTGATGATCAGTTAGCTGATCTATTTACAAAACCTTTTGATGTAGGAAGGTTCACTTTCCTGGTATCAAATATTGGTATGGTAAACATGGATTAATTTGTTTTCATTATTATCTAATTCCTATGCTTTGTTAAGGGGGAGTCACTGTTTCATTAAAAGATGCATAAGTTTCAACTAACAGCTTGAGTATTTTCTCAAGCTGCTAGTTCATTTTCTCGGACTGTTAGTTATTCACTTGATCTGTCAAAGCGTGCAGGGTATTTTGGTAATTTCAAATGTGTGTGCGCGGGACCCAACCTTTTTCAAAACCTTTAAAGGTCCTCGTTTCGTTCAGTTGTAACTACCAGTTACAAAATTTCCTTCCACGGCCTTTCTTTTCTCTCTGAACGATTCACACACTCTTCTTTGCAAACCCTAAAACCTTCGTTTGATCTTCAATGGAGTTTGTTAAAGAACACAACTGCCTTCCCTACTCTCTAAAGCACTCAGAACTTCAACCGTTCCATGACGTGATGGACTTTCTTCGACACTCCCATATCCATCATGCACTCAGTATCAATCCCACCATATACATCACTCATATTGAGCAATTCTGGAACCGTGCCTCTGTCCAAACCATCAATGGAATTCCTTCTATACTATCCAAAATTGATGGCACTCCCATCACCATTACTGAGACTAACTGATTTGAATTATCAGAGTATAAATCAATAATCTTGCTTTGAATCAAAGTTTAATTAAGAAGTTTGCGGAATAACACTTAATTATTTTAGCAAAAGCTTTCAGAACCAATGGCAGATAAACACAAGAAATAATCAAAACTGCTTGTATTGCTGATTTAAATGATTACAATCACCTCTAATCTGTTTGATTAGACGAAGAACACAAACTGTTCTTAGGGTTTTATAACCTTAGAGGCTTATGAAAACTTAAACAAAAAGCAATTACAAACTTGAATATGCAGAAAACTCCTATATAATAGAAAAGACCTATTCTATGTATTTATATTGCTTCTTGATTTGTTTCCTTGAAAGACTATGACTTCTCTGATAGTAGATATGCTGGAATCTTCGTGTAGATATCTTTTCCTGAAAATCAGCACATTCTGTTTATGAAACTGTTGAGCAGCTTGAATCACTTGACAGCTTGAACAGAGCAGCTCGAGTTGATTTACTCTGGCAGCTTGAACTTTTACACTGGCAGCTCGAGTTTCTTCAACTAACAGCATGAACTTTGGATTTACATATAAACTCTACTAACAGTTTGAGAAGTCTAACTAACAGCTTGAACCTACTTAAACTATTTCCCAACATCCTTTTCGATTGTACCTGCATTTTCATCCAAAGGAATGTTAAATGACTCAAATAATTTATCATAGTCAAATATCCATTCCGTACCTGTTTGGGGTTCATGTGTATAACTTGTGACATCAATGTTATACACAATTTCCACTGTACCATTTGTTTTGTTAGAAACCCATTTGTTTGGTGAGTTCGGCACATAACCTAGGAAGTATCCTTCGTCAGCCTTTTCACCAAACTTCGGTTGATGTTTTGTACGCAATAAAGTGCATGGTACCCCAAACGGTTCGAAGCCAGTTAAATTAGGTGGCCGTTTATTCAAAATTTCATAACAGGTTTTGTTCAAAGATTTGACAGTTAGGACTCGGTTTAAAATATGACATGCGGTATTCACTGCCTCCCCCCAAAACATGGTAGGAAGCTTTGAATCCGAAAGCATAGTCCTAGCTGCCTCAATCAATGTCCTGTTTTTACGTTCGGCCACCCCATTTTGTTGAGGCTCATATGGTGCACTAAATTGATGCACTATGCCCTTTGAGAGGCAATATACACCAATTACAGTGTTTTGAACTCAGTTCCATTATCACTACGTATCCTTTTTACCCGTGTTCCATAGGAATTCTCCACTTGGTCTAAGAACCCGATGAGCTTGGAAGCCGTCTCGTTCTTTGTACCTAGAAAGAAAACCCAAGAAAATCATGAGTAATCGTCAGTGATAACCAAACAATACCAACTACCTCCTATACTCCTTTTGTTGATTGGTCCGAAGAGATCCGTATGCAACAAATTGAATGTAGAGGTTATGGAATTCTGAGTATTGGACTTGTGTGTCTTCTTATGTTGTTTGCCCTTCTTGCATGGTAGACACTTGTCCTCAAACTGAAAGCTCTTCATAGGCACACCTTGCACCAATCCATTTTTCGTTATGTAGTTCATTTTTCTTAGGTGCAAGTGAGCCATGCGTCTGTGCCACAACACTGATTCCGTCTCCGAAGCTTTGGATAACAAACAGATTGGCCCCATCGAAGTCTCCGGCTTGTTCATATCAAGCATGTACAAGTCATTCTTCCTTGGTGCCCGCATCAATACCCATTCTTCAGGAATCTTGAATCCCGGTTTTAGCACTAACGCTTCAGTGTCAGTGAACAACACTGAATTATTCTTGTCACAGATTTGAGATACACTAATGAGATTGTGAACCGGTTTATCAACGTGATAAACTTGTTCCAACTTGATCGTCCCATTAGTGACCACTCCGGTACCCGTGATGTTTCCTCCCTTGTTTCCCACGAATGATACAAATCCCCGATTCCCACCCTTGAAGTCTGTAAGGAGACTTCTTTCACCTGTCATGTGCCTGGAGCATCCACTGTCGACGAACCACTTGTTGTTTGGACCTGTGGTAATCTCCTGCACATGAAAGAAAATAGGTTATTATCACGGGGAACCCAAGCCATAACTGACTTGGTTATACCATTCTCGTCCACATACTCAAACTCTTTCAAATACCCATCTCGCCTTTCAGGTGACTTGGGACGTTGAACAGGAGTTTGTTGTGGTGCCGAGTGATGTAAATTCACTCTCTGCCTTTGAGTAGGCATTTGTTGTGGAGCTCTTGAATAATTCCTATTATATTGCATTTCAGATTGTGATCCCTGAGCTCTAACCGGTGTGTGATGTCTAATAGGAGTGTGTGACCTAATCGGAGTGTATGCTCTGCTAGGTGTTGTGCTCCTATATTGTTGTTGAGGTTCAGACCTAGATTGATTTACGACTCTATTCGGTGAATTTGTCAGAACCACTTCTTTTGGTCCCACCTTTACCGGTGTTTGTTTCACAACTTGTTTTGGTGCGGCCTGCACAGTTTTCTCGGTACTCTGAGAACTACTAGTGCTCGCCACATTTGTTGAGGGCTTAACTGGTGTTGGCTTCCCTGTCTTAGGTGTAACTTTAGTTTTCCAAAGCGGACAGTTAGAAGCAACATGCCCCTTTTCATGACATCTGAAGCAGGACATCTTGTCAATGGACTTCTTGTGTGTGCCCTTAGACTTAGGTGTCTCACTAGTGTCTTGGTCCTTTTGAGCATCTATTGCGACTGGTTCATCGTCTTGATCATTAAAATCAATTTTATGTTTTCCTGCAGGTGTTTCACTGGAGGAAGACACAAATTTGACTTTCTTAACCTTGACGGTTGTGCCAGCCACCTTAGGTGTATTTTCTACTACAGGCTCAGATATAGGTGTAGGTATGTCCTCTAAGTCTACTGATTTATCAGTTTTCTCCTGAGGTTGAGGCACGTAGTTTGCATTAAAAGGAGGAGGAATTTCATGAAATCCTAGACCTACAGGCTTTTTAGATTGGCGTTGAGCATCTAAAACTTTCCCTAGGTTCAGGCTTGAATTCCTAAACTTTTCTAGCTTACTATTTGCCTCGGCTACCTTTACTTTTGTTTCAGCTAGCTCTATGTCTTTGTCCTTAAGATTTTTGGTCAAGGCCTCTACATGCTCATACATAAGCTCTAACCTAACACACTGCTCACTCAGTTTGTCTTTCAGAACTATTACATCTTGAGCATCAGCCTTAAGTTTTTCCTTAAGATCTTGCTTAATGTCGTTTAGGCTAGCGTTATCAGCCTTTAAAGACTCATTTTGAGCAGTTATGGTTTTATGTGATTCTAAGACTAGATTTAACCTATCATTTGAAGTAACACACAACAAGCATAATTCCTGAAAAAGAGAGTAATTCAGACTGACCTTTGTGTTATCGGATTCCACGTTGGCCATTTGAGCGGCAAACTCCAGGAGCGTCTGATCATTCGTCTTCTCCACCCACATCGGACTGCTGTCCCTTGTGATCTGCTCTTCCCCTTCACATCCATTCTCCGTGACTTCAGCCATAAAAGCCCGAGCATTTGATTCTGGATGTGAGCTCCAGTCGTAGGTACCATCCAGCTGTCTGTCTGATGTGACATTTGATAGTAGACCAGCTAGATTGGCTTGACCAGCAGATGATTCTGTCCTTGGTACGTATCTACCTTCGGTCTCTGACATTCTCTGGCGAAGTGTCCCAGACCTTGACAATTATAGCACTTGACCTTGGACTTATCAAATCCAATTCCCTTATTGTTCATCGTCAGATTCCTTCCAGTCCGTTTGATGAATCTTTTAACCCGTTGGGTTACCATGGCTAGTTGCCATTTAAGGTCCATCTCCTCAAGATCGTCAGGGTCGACCTGATCATAGTCTTCATCCCAGAGAGCAGGATCGTTTATTTTCCCCTGAACGCAGTTCCCGTATGCAGCCACAAATGAAGCAAGCAAGTTCAAATGTTCCTCGGCTGATTTTGCGCTCATGGGCATCTTAGAGTAGCCCTGAGATGTTGATGCCTGTGGTACTTGAGGCTGCTGTTCTTCTGATCTTCCTAATCCTAAGAACGCTCTGTTAAGTGTGTCATCAGTCTCTGCTGGTGACGACGTTTCTCCGGTGAAAAACGCTGTAGCACTCTTCAGATCAGCTGTCGCTGAAGGTTTTGTTGATTTTCCAAAATACATCGCTGGATTCTGGACTTGTTCGTAATCCGTTTCGGCCTTCAGTAGCTCGAAATGATAAGCTCGCAACGTTCCCACTATATCTTCCAATGATTGAGTATAATACTTGTCTTCATTAAGCTTAATCATTGCCACATACATAGCCCATTTGGCTGGTAAGGCACCAAGAAGCTTATTGTTCTTTTCAGTGTCATTGTACTCAATCCCGTGACTTTCAAGCTCTGTCAACAGATGATAGAAGCGGGTTATGGTGTCGTCCAACTGTTCATCCTTCAGAGACTTGAAAATAGCAAACTGTTGTTTTAACAGCTCCATACGCTTTCTTCGAACCCTCGGATTACCCTCACATCTCTTTTCCAGTGACTCCCAAAGTTCCTTAGATGTCTTCTGAGTCCGAAATGTGTGTAGTATATCCTGAGGCAAAGCCATTTGAATAATCGAGAAAGCTCTGTTCTCAGCTTCATACAGTTTCTTATCATCTTCCTTCATCATCTGATATGATAAGACTCTCTGACGGCCTTCAACTTCAGAAATAGGTGGAATGTACCCTTCGTCAATACAAACCCACATGCGCATATCGTTGAAACGCACGAAATCGGCAAACCGATCTTTCCACCAGTAGTAATCCTCGAGTTTCATCAGCTTAGGCGGAGTGTTTGCCTTTCCGACCTCATGATCCATTTCTAGAAACTTTTGAAGGTTTGACATCGTTTCAAAAATAATTGAATTGAACTTAATTAATTTAATTCGAAACTAATCTGAGTTAATTCTTTCGAGTCTAGGTAGATTCGAATATAATTAATTTTAAATCTGTTTGAGATTAAATTCGATTAAGTTTGATAATTCAATTAAATTCGAAGGTGATGACAGATTCGAAAGTCCTTAAACTCGAAGGTCAAGCAAACTCGAATACTCAGCAGTTTCGAAGCCCTATTCAACGCTAGACTAAACTCGAAGCAAACTCGAATGTCAGCAGACTCGATAACCTATTCGAAACTAGCACAAACTCGAATTAGACTCGAAACAGTGTTTATCAAACTCGAGAGGAGCGGATTTTGGTTAGACTCGAGACTAAGAATAACCCTAATTACTCCTAACAGATTCGAGCGCCGCAAACTCGAAAAACGGCTAACACTTCGATTTCTTTACGTTTTGCAGATTAAATCAATATTTTTCCAACGAAAAATAATGATTTCGATCAAAAAGGTGAAAAACACGAAGTATTTCCCGGATGACAATTTGCTAAGCTCGAAGAACACGAAAAACACGAAGATGAGAGAAAAACCGTCCAAAAGCGTAAAGAAACCTAGGATATATCTAGATGAACACGAAGAACACCAAGAACACCCCGTAGGCTCTTATACCACTTGTAAGGTCTACCAAACACAGATCTATCTAGACGCGGAACCGTCAATGAGTGCGGAATCATCGTTAACGGGTAGACGGTAACACCACTCACCAGGAACACGGAGACTATCAACGAGCTGCACGAACTACACAAGAACGCACCTACCTGAAGATTCTCTCCGAAACGACACTAACACTGATGATAAACTCGAAATCACTTAATGCTTAATCACTCTCGAATTCTGCAAAAAGCCTGATAATTATTCGAGTCTATCCCTAATTATAGAGGCTAATTCGAGTCTGTTATGGGCCAAACTCGAATCCGGCCCAAGGCCCATTCGAGTTTGTCCCATCTGACATTCTCGAAACTGCCTAAGTGGTTACATTCGAATCTGTCTGAGTGACTCATTCGAATCTAACCAGATTCGAATCCTAGTCCTTAGAGATTTCGAATTTACCTTCTCACATAATTAACTAAGCATTGAAACTTATGTTTTTAACTTATGTTTGATTTTATCTTTGATCTTTATGTTTGAACTTCTTGTAATACGTTACATTAAGTTCAAACATACAATCAATAACTGACAAACATATATAAACATATATATCAAACACTTGTTAATTCTCAATACTTTGAATATTACTTAAACCAAAATGCTAGAACACTTAGACTGCTATCGTCACACAAGGTGTACCAACAGATGTTGATTAGGATTTTCTAGATACAGTAATCTGCGCAGATGGACACCCATTGATGGACTGAATAACAATTCACATCTCATGCATTGCTTAGGTTGATGCAGATTCGAGAGACAGTATACGTTGAGCTTGTCTTGGAATTCTTCTCAACATACTCTTTTAATGAAAATACTTTTGACATGAAGAAGTTCAATAAGGTTCAGTTTAGATTAGGGGGACAGGATCTATCATTGTCTGTTCATTCGCTATGCATGCGTCTTTGGGCTATACACGAGGGCCGACACAAATCATCCAAATTTCAACAATTATTTAGACGAGGGAATGAAGAAGGACCCATCTAATTTCGATTATCAAGAGTTCTGGGCTACAATAGCCAACGACGTATATAAAGCAAAATCTACCTACGAGTCGAGGATTGTGGACCCTTTGCATCGACTAGCTCATCGCTGCATCACTTTGGATGCAATGCAAAGAAGGCAAGGGCCGGAAAAAGTCTCGAGGCCCGATTTATGGATTACGTCCAAGTTGTTGGACGATGAGGATCATTTATGCGTTCCATATGCTATTGCTTCTTATTTCCTTCATGCAAGTGGGAGATTTGGAAATAGTTCTATCTGTGGTGGTAAGTACATTACCCGATTGGCTAGATCATTTCGCATTCTCACCCCAGATAATATAGCTAACCTGAGAGAACTGGAGCCGGCTGGTGAAGCCTTTTTCGTTAAAGCTAACATTATTGAGAAGGTTAATCAGCTATATCTTCTTGCTGCTCCTGATGCCCGCCAGCCACTTCCAAAGCATCACCAAGAGCCGATTCAGCAGCCACAACCACCACCTCCACCACAGCATGATTCGAGTCACTTCCCGTGGGATGCACAATTTGCAAGTATACATAGCCGCTTCGACTCTCTAAATCTGGGTAGGGATGAGCAATATGACAGTATAAATGTAGGTCTGCAACATATGAATTCAGGGCTAAATCAAATGCATTCAGATATCTCCACCAACAATGACCTGTTATAGCAACAAAATACACTACTAAGACATAACATAGAGAACTTCGACCACTTATCGGTATGTGTATAATCAGCAGTGGAGAGAGGCAGGTCGATATCTGGAGCATCTGTATTCATCAGTTGATAGTATATTCATCAGTTGATAGTATATTCAGGTACTTCCCTCCAGAATAGCAAGTGCATCACCCACCACCTCCAGAACTGTTTCAATACTTTCCATACATGACCTGGGATGAGAGGTACCAGCAGCAGCAGTTTCGACAACAACAAATGGATGAGGATAGTGGAGACAATGATCAGTGATAGCAGGAGGAAGAAGATTTTTCCATTTCTAAACTTTTCAATAAACAATTTATAGTTTTAGTTTGTTACTTTTGGGTTGTAAAGACTTGGTGCCATAAAACAATTTACTTTTCCGCATTGTTACTTTCGATACTTTATTTTAGTACTTTTGTTGCTTACTTTCTTCTATTGTAATTGCATAATTTTTTGTTAATTTTCTCTGTTCTAATTTCATTTGTTGTGTATGTTTTACAGAAACCGAGACGAGTGGGGACTAGATTTGATTCATTTTTGTTTATGACTTCTTTATTGATTTTTATTATTTTACCAAATTCCAATTGTTTAAAACATTTTGTGACGATGCTTCCTCCTATATATTCAATAATAATAATTGTCTTCGTTGTACGAGTAGAAATTACTATTTTAAAGGTTTCATATAATTAATGTGTGAGTGTCATGTCAATGTATACCTATTTAATTATTAATAATGTTTTGTAATTTGATTGAAAGTAGATAAAAACTAATAATCTATTCAATAACTTTTGATAAACAAATATTCATGATGTGTTATCAACACCAACTGACAAATGACAATTAAAAATATTTGCATAATATATAGATATAGAAAATCGCTTAATCAACATATATATATACACACATACATACATACACAAACATTTTCGGTTCTTATATTGTGTTGCCGCCACTTGAAAAACAATGAGATAAAGACAACAATTTCAGTCCAATGGACCAAATGGACGGAGTCTAGAAAAGACCCATATTAAAATATAAACTAGAACGTAACTTTAAAATAAATGTAATCCTAAAAAATTATGTATTAAACAATTCGTTTTTGAAAAAAATTTCAATATTAGAATTTTTACAATACCAAATAAACATCTGTTGTACGACTCGACGAGTCACCACTATAGACTCGTCGAGTCGATATCCGAACTTTGGATTAGCTTGGCTTGAAACTTCGGTTGGATCCAAATGGTTTGACTTGACGCGTCAATATGTTGGACTCGACGAGTCACTTGTCAGTTTAGCCTACGTTAACAACTATAAACGAATTTCACGACATTTATAATGCATTTCACGATTTTTTAAAATTTCACAACATTTTTAGAAAATTTCACGACATGTATAATAAATTTCATGACATTTTTAAAATAATTTTACGACATGCTTTTGAAATTTCATGACATTTTTTAAATTTCACGACATTTTTAAAATTTCACGACAATTTTAATTTAATTTCACGGACATTTTTTAAAAATTTCACGATATTTTTAAAATTTCACGACAAACCTTTGCTCAAATTGATGAATTTGATAAAAAAATCTCAAAATCGCTAAGGTGACGTTTGGATAAAAACTAAAATGGAACGATTTAGCTTCATTTAGGATTTCACATTCCACACTTCCCTCATTTCATAATGCACTCACCCCCTAATAATTTTGAAATTCTATCATTTTAGAATCTATCATTTTAAAATCATGCAAACCAAACGGCACCCAAGTCCAGTACTTTCACCTCATTTTCGTGATAATCCTTTTTAATGCGATGAGAAAATACCATCTTCGTTGAGACTTTCACCGAAAGACTGAAAACGTTTTTTTGTTCTTTCTCCCTCTCTTCTTTCACGCAGGCCCTTTTCCTTCCAACCACTACCCGGACGAATACCACCGCCGCTGACGACGGCCGTCTCCCCCGCCACCGCCACCGACGACGAAGACCTCATCTTCGTTGCTGATCTCAACTAACGCCGCCGGCTCTCTCTCTCTTTCTCTATAGATCTGTCTCTCTCAATTGATCTACAACCACGAACATATCATAGGTACGCATTGATCTCAGCCTCAATCGATCTCAGTGTCTCTTGATTGATCTATAGTGTTTTAATCAGATTTGAAGAAATATTGTCAATTCTCTGTTTTTCGGCTTTTCTCAAAGTTCTTAACTTGGCTTTTAGGTGTTTAATTATGGCTGTATCGTAATGCGAATATTATTATTATTTTATTTATGTTTACTACATAAAGTAATAGTCACTTAATCTAGGTTTTATACCTTATTTACAAACTGATGGAGAAAAATCAGTTGAAGGTTAATTATTTTTTTTACATACTGGAAAGTAAGAGTGCTTGTATTGTCTCTAGGGCTGCAAAAGTCGTTTGCTTTTATCGAGCAACTCGAGTCCAACAACCTAGCTCCGAAGAATTACCCAGCCGAGCTCAAGATTTTAATTGCCCGGCTCGATCTCAAGCCTTGTAGTTGTATATATACATATTGAATCTAGCGTTTATCGAGCATTTCAGGTTTATCGAGTAATTCGAGTATTGAGGTGAGCTTTTCGAGTAATTCGAGGAATCTTGAGCCTGTATTTTGAAAGCTGTTCGAGCTATCTAGTTGAGCTCAAGCTTGCTCGTTTGCAGAATTGCAGACTAAATTATTTAATATGATGTAGAGTTCATGTTTTTAGAACAAGTTCTATGTCATTAATCTTTTATAGATATTGATTTTTAAGTGTTTGTAGTATTTGACATATGGTAATGAGTTTTGGGTCTGAGATTAAGATATGGTTTTTGATTTTAAATAAGGTTTTGGATTTTAGATATGGGATTTTATTAAGATCTAGTATAGTAATGAGTTTCGGTTTGAAATGTGTATGTAATTTGAGATCTGGTAATTATTTTTGGTTGTGTTTGAAATGTGTTTGTAGCCTGAGACAATGAAATGAAATGGGTTGTCATCATCTAGAATTAAAGTTTTATCATGGTTTGTGGCATATAATTGATGTGTATGAAATTAGCAATGATTTCGTGATAACACAAACATATTTTATAAAGTTAAAAAATGTAGTTCACATTCAGTGTACAAAGAAGTAAACATAATGATTCAGTGTTCAACGCTATCACTTATCAATAAGTATTGCAATCAATTTTAGTCACGTATCACCTATGTAAAAGAACAACACCTGAGTACGTATTTTTCTGTTAAATTTTATTCAACTTACTTTGCATTGCTGAATTATCTTTTTCAGGTCACTATACAATATTATGCATTCTAAATCTATGATAGCAATAAGTTTTAGATTCCAGGAAGGATATCTTATAATTCAGCATACATGCTTACTTTTCGAAATTCTAGGTTGCAAGTATTATTGTCTTCTAATTTGATGATAAAGAATAAAGGAACTGTGAACTTTTACAATGTGCTTTAGAATATGTTTTCTGATCATTAATTTATTCCTTTCTTTTTGTCAATCTGGTCGTGTTTTGAAATTTCCTCCAGCAGATCTTGATATATGGATCCAGATGCTGCAAAAACTGCCAAGGACTCTCTGGAGCTGGTTTTTCAGATGTCTAATATTCTCGACACTGGCTTGGACCGCCACACTCTTTCTATCCTGATCACCCTCTGTGACCTTGGTTTAAACCCTGAGGCACTTGCTGCGGTTGTCAAGGAATTCCGTAGAGATACTCCATTGACTTCCTCAACGTCGACCAGTACGTAAGTATTGATGTAAAGTTTATAGACCAAATATGTTGCTTATGTTCTCATACATTGTTGCATTCATATTCCCAACCTTTGAATTTTTAATAGTACAAGTTTCTTCGAATGTGTGATTTCAAATTGTGGTTACCAATCTTGCCTCTTGCGATGATAACAAAATCTATTGTCTGCTTCACTCGTAAGGATTTAAGCTAGCCTGGCCCAAGATTAACAAAGCTCACACTCAATTGATATAAATTAAAGAGTGCTTGAGCCTGAGTTTCAAGTCTTGTAAGACTCGAGCTTCGTTCGTGACTGCCTTTAGGGCTCTGGCTTGGCTCTTTTGGTGGATAAGCCTAAAATGAGAACAAAGTTAGCTACAGCTTGGCACTCTTAAGAGTCTGTCTAAGTTATGAAGCTCAAGCTTGTTGATTGTTTTGGAGCTCGGAAAAAATGCACTTTCATCAACTTCTAGCAAGTAAAGCGTAGGTATTTTCTTCCTCAGTAAATCACATGTGATCGATACTCAAATAGAATAATTATCAATTTGTATATGTTTTCAAGTTTCAAGCATACATTTGGTTTCTTCTTTATTCAATGAATTTTCATGATCCAATATTCTCCACAAATCAACATGTATGTTGTGTTTTGTGAAGTTCATTGCTCTAACACTAGGCATATTGACTCAACATCAATGATGGAGATTGGAATTGCAAATACTTTTATAACTATATTCAACGAAACATTGTATTTCTCAATGTTGCAAAATTCGCTAGACGGTATTCGAGTGGTTGGTCAGGAAGTTATGATTAATCGGCCTATCGGGTAGTACTCAAGGAGTACTTGGATTGGAAACTTTATACGTAAATTTTAGGATCATACATATAGTTGTGAACAGAGCGCCTGAGGCGCTTAAGGCACAAATTTTGGGGCTTTTTTGTGAACAAGGCGACGCACGTATCAAAGGTGCAACACCTAGGTGTTGAGGCCCAGGTGAGGCTAGGCGCGCTTCATGTATATGGTCCGATTTTAAATAAAAATTTAGTGGAACTTCGTATGTTTCTTATCTATGTATGGAACATGGCTTTGTTTTGTTGTATTTTTTGACTTGTTTGACACTTTGATGACCTTGAACTATGTTAGTAAGTAGTTAAGTACTAAGTAGTATCTTCATATGTTTGTTATCTATGTATGGAACATGACTTTGTTTGGTATCATGATTGTTTTAATGTTATTTAAGTTGTTTTATACATATAATTTTTTAAATTTATTTCAATTATGTTGCGCCTTGCCTCGAGCCTAGGCCCAGGGTCCCCTTTGCGCCTCGATGCGACCCAGTATTTAAGTTGAGTAATTAAATCGAGTTTGACCGAGTAATTAGGTCGTTTGATCGAGTTTGACCCAGTATTTAAGTTGAGTTTGACCGAGTTTGGCCGAATCCGAGTAATTAGGTCGATTACCCCCGATTCGTCTCAACATATGGCCTAAACACATGAGTAATCACTGACTACCTGGCGATTACTTCATTAATTCTACTTGTGTACATTCCCCCCTCCAATGAATTTTATAATTTCGTTCCTTTATGTTCTTACTCTCTGTGTACACCTTCGTTCAATTACACATTTAGTTCAAATTTTGTCTTCTTCGAATCCACAAATTTAATAAATTCTCCAAATGCCTCCCACCTTTGTCCAAGTTATATGTTTTCATTAGCATATGAGGTAATGCTTCTTTCACTTTAATGGGTTGTAAACACATTTCATGAAGTGCATTTTTTACTTCAATGTTTTTTTTTTTTAACGGCAAACTACTCTGCTCCTACTACTAATCTACTCCCTATACCCCAAGTGAAGACCATAGAACTTACGTTCACCATCTGAATCCCAATTTGCTTTCGACGGAAGTCAAACCCGCGACCTATCTATCACTTACATGTTATCCCTCATACCAAATGAGTTAAACCCCATCGGTACTTCAATGTTCTTTTGAGCATCACGTTCTTGATATATTGTTAAAGAAATTAGAATCTTGAAGGAATTGAATTTGAATGAATTCAAGTTTTAAGTATTTTTGGTTGGAAGGAAATGAATTTGATTTCTTATTTTGTATTTTCGGGTTGCAATGTTCTCTCTTTTCTATGGAAAAGAGCTAAGCATGCCTTTTACACCCCACCCAAAAAAACACACACACACAAACAAAAAATGTGAAATGCAAGTTTTTGATAATCATAATCATAATGAAGAAGGATATAAAGAATACCATAATCTTTCAATGTTTTTCTCCCTATTTTGATAAATTAATAAGAGAAACAAAATTTACATTAATATTGATTCTCTCTTCCTTTCTATTGTGAATTTTAGAGAAAAAAGATGTCTGTAAAAACGATTCAATTTCATTCTCTTGATATTATGGTACCAAACAAGTTATGTGGTGTCCGTGCGTTGCGACGGATGTATAGCTATGTATCTTTTTTAATAAGGTAAAAAATAAGGTAAAATCGTATTAAATTAAATTATACTTTAAAAAAGTTTAAAAATGAACTGAAAAATAAACCTAAAATTTTAATGTATATTGATCTAATAAATACTACACTTGTTGTGCTGTAAATGCAACTTATATCTCTAAATAAAAGATAAATTATGAAAAAAAATTAATCGTATTTTATTTATTAAATTTTAGTTACATGGTGTTTTTGTTACTAATTCATATATAGGTATATGAAAATTTATTAATATAAATATATTTTCTCATGTTTTCACGTTTACGTTTAATATATGTTTTACTTGGATTTCTTTAGTTTAATTTAATTAATAAATAAATAGATAGAATGGATATATAATACTTTGTTACTAATCCCTATGGATACTTAAAATTTATTAATTTTAATTGTTATTTCGTTAGTAGATTTTTATATTTTAGTTTAATAAAAAAAACAAATCAATAAATTACATATATTTATTTGGATTATTTTTTTGTTTAATTGTATTTTGAGTATATATTAATATTTTCATGTTAGTAAAAAGTATAAAATTTCTATATAAATTAGGCACACACTCACAATAATAGTTATAATAAATAAATTTTATAAAAACTGATATAAAATGTGATTTATAGTGTTAAATTATAATATATTAAATATTAATTTTCTCTTGTGATATTTTAAAAATACCATAAACGTAAATAATTTTTTTATTAATTACTATAAACTAAATTTAATGTTATAACAATTAATTACATGAAATATTCTCATATGTAAGAAAATATTATTGATGATATATGGATCACATGTTATATTATATGTAGAAAAATTTTATTAATAATAAAATTATTATTTAATACTTGATAAAATACTTAACTGATAAAACAAACTATTCATACATGATAATAGAAAATAGTTAATGGTGTATGTTAGAAAACCCTCATTAAATTATAGTTAAATGGTGCATCTAAAAAAACCCACTTATGAATAATAATTTTATTATTTAATACTTGATAAAATACTTAACTAATAAAACAAACTATTTATACATGATAATAGAAAATAGTTAATTGTGCATGTTAGAAAACCCTCATTAAATTATAGTTAAATGGTGCATCTAAAAAAACTCACTTATGAATAATAATTTCATTAGTGAATAATGTATATATGTTTAATAAAATATTAATGATGAATTCAATTATTTAATACTTAATAGAAAACTTAATTAATAAAACAAACTATATATGATGATAGAAAATAGTTGATGGTGCATGTTAGAATAACCCTCATTAAATTATAATTAAATGGTGCATTTTAGAAAAACCCACTTATGAATAGTAATTTTATTAGTGAATAATGTATATATGTATAATGTTTAATAAAATATTAATGATGAATTTAATTATTTAATACTTAACAGAATACTTAATTAATAAAACAAACTATATATGATGATAGAAAATAGTTGATGGTTCATGTTAGAATAACCCTCATTAAATTATAATTAAATGGTGCATTTTAGAAAAACCCACTTATGAATAGTAATTTTATTAGTGAATAATGTATATATGTATAATGTACTATCAGTGTTAGGAAAATTCATATATCCATGTTGAGTTTCGTTAACAACGAATAATGGTACACATTTGATTTCTTGAAGAGAATGGATTAGCCAAGTTAATGGAAAGGAAAAGAGTTCAAAACTTGAAACATATAGGAATTTATATTCATTCTATTTAAATTATGATCATGTGTCATTAGCTCACCATTTTCTTTTAGGAGAAAATACCTATTAAGGTTGTACTAAGCTTGTTGGAATGTACATATTTTTCAATACACTTGTAATGTTGGGTTTATATCATTAATTAATAGGTTTATTATGAAAAAAAAAAAAAGTAATATGTTTTCATGTTTTTGTATTTTTCTCCCTCAATGTTTTTTTTTTACAGACTAGTCGTCAAGTTAAAATTTTATTTCTAGCTTTGTGAAATTTGACTATTGGAACCGGTTATAATTAGTAAAACAAGTTTTTTAAAAACTGAAAAACCGGGTTCCAACAGCTAAATTTTACTAAACCAAGGAAAAAAATTTTGAGGACTTTTTTTCTAAAAAAAATAACATGAAGGGATGAAAACGTAAAATACGTGAAACATGTTAGATTTTTTTCCCAAATAAACCCTTAAATGATAATCCATTTTTCTTATCCCATTTAAGTCTTTGTTTTACATGCTGTTTAATTCATTGTACATATAAAACATGTTCCAATTTAATAAATTACTAAAATAAAATGGTGTTAAAAGTATCAATTTGTTGTAAAAAATTGATCACCGAGAAGTTGAATACACCGAAGCACAGGGTCGCTTGTAATCGACATCCAAGCCACAGAGATAGGATTTAGAAATTCACTCATGTCATGTTTGGATAGGAAATAAAAAGAGAGAATTTAGTTTCATTTAACATTTCATATTTCACACTTCTCCACTTATCAAAAACTATTTTGATAAGTTTTAGTCGGTTGAGTAGTTTTTTGTGGAAACAAAAATGGTTGAGTGTTTTAATCGTAAAAATCTATATATTATAATAATTGAGAACAATTTCTTCCACGTGTCAACATTCTGATACCCAGCTTTTTTATTTTCCCGCTCTTTTTTCAAAATAAAAATTAACATTAATTTAAGTAACATTCTTATAATTTAATTGATTTAAATTAAAATTTATTGTTGAAACTTATTATTTTTGTTACCTAAAATAATTCAAACTACAATTAATATTCATTATAAGTTTTCAAGATTAACAAGCTAAAATAATTTTTTTTTTAAATCAATAAAATAATAAATTTCATGTTTAAATGTCCTGACAGTAAATAATTTAAAAAATTGGTAAAATAAAAAATTTAGTTTTATGATAAAAAAATTTAAAAGATTGACTTAGAGCCATCATTTTTTACCATTAAATCAATAATTCACATTTTGAATCATATTTTAGTCATCGTCTTTGACTTAAACATTGACTTAGAGTCATCATTTTCTACCATTGACTCAATGATTTTGCATGTATGACATCTCTTTATTGGTTTTTATTGTATCGTATTTTTAAAAAAAAAATTTGAAGGTTTTTAAAGGATCCCACCTCTTTATTAATATTTAATTTATAACAAATCTTTTACATCAATCCATGTAATACATGGGTATTAATCTAGTGATTGAATATGAGAGTTTTTTCTCAAAAATCCCATTATTAATTTATACTTTAGTAACACTTTTTAAACACTTTATTTGTAATAACAACTAATTTGGCACGATTTCTGAAACTAAAAGGACTTATATGGTACGAAAATAAATTATTATTACCTATGAGAGAATTGAAATGGTACAATTTTAAATAATCTTGAATTTTGGAGTTGGTCATAAATCTACCTAATAAAAGATAACGCAAATTGACTCGTCTTCATGTTCCACCTAAAAAGGTTATTACATTTTTTTATTTTTAAAATAAAAAAATATAAAGATAAATACAATGCATTATATATAACATCTATAAAGATTAATAAATATAAATATAATCTCTTTTATTATATGTATAGATAAGTACAAATCATATAAACAATATTAAATATTTAAAGAGTATACTTAATACAATATTAATAAAATTGTATTTTATAACATTTTATTTAGGGTTAAGTATCATTTTGACCATCCAACTTTCAGATTTGTTACATTTAGCCACTAAACTATTTTTTGTCCTGATTAAACCACTAAACTTTCGTTTGATGTTCTATTTTGGGAAAATGAATAAAAGTAATGGCTAAATAGATACAAAATATGAAAGTTTAGTGGCCAAATTAGGACAATTTTCAGTGGTTAAATCAGTAAAAAGAAAGTTTAGTGGCTAAATATGTATACAAAAAATAGTTTAGTGGCTAAATCGAGACAAAAAGAAGTGTAACGGCTAAATCGAAAAAAATTTAAAAGTTGGATGGTCAAAATGATACTTAATCCTTTTATTTATTGTAAAAAATATGTAAACATTATGTTTTATTTAAAACTAAAAATTCAAATTATATCGATTAAATATATATAAATTTAGAAATAAAAAATTTAAAAGAATGTTGAAAAAATAACAATTGTTCATGAATGTTTAAAACGAGGAAATTTGTCTGCGCTTCGCGGCGGGTTAATGTCATTCGAAGAATATTAAAATATATAAAGCTAACATATTAACATATATATTTGATATTAGAAGCAAAATGTTATGTTATTTCTATTAAATATATTACAATTTTTGAAATGATGCGTTATTGACATTGAATACAACGTTTTAATTGCAAAATTGTTCACACCACCATAATCAGAATATAACTTTCGATTTTAAAGTATGTTGAAAAAGATTAAAAAAAGATCAATGTCAATTCAAAAAATATGATAAGGAATAAAAATCAACAAAATCTTCTATTCTACTTGTTTTTCTTTTTTTTTTTTAACTTTTTCACATTCATACATTTCTGTCCATTCGAAACTTGTTATCCATCACAACTTCATTTAGTAATAATCAACAACATCAATTAAAATTTAATTCAATAAGTAAATTATTATTATTAATAACGGAAAAAAAACCTATATAAAGTAACTTCAAATTTATTTTACTTTAAAATACCTAGTACAAATAAAAAAAGTGATCGCAATATAAAATAAAAATAGAAATACAGTTGCATAATTATTATTAAACATCAAAAAAATATTTATATAATATTTGTAAAAAGAATTTCATACACTGATGAACATAATAATCATTCATCGACATTAATCTTTGTCTCACGTTATCTGTTTTATGTACATACAATTGATTTTGAAGTTTGGAGGAACTAAAAAAATCATATAAATAATAATATAGAATTGTATTTGAGGTGGTGTATAAAAAACAGGACCATTATTACTTAAGCATTCGTGAAGAAAGAAGACATATTTTCTTAAAATATATTTAGGAAATAAAATGTTTAATGGTAAATTAGTTTAATTTATGTCAAAGTAATATTTTAAAATAAAAATATATTAGTTTTAACTCAACATGTAAAAAACAAATTGAGTTAATATTAATAACAATATTAATGAAGTCATGACCTCTCCTATCACATACAACACACTAACCAATTGAGCTACAAATATTTTCTTTAGAATATTACACAAAGTTGTATATATTATTATTTTAGTTTTACTATTGCTATGAATAGCTTATAAATAGTAACATTTACACTATTGCTATGAATAGCTTATAAATAGTAACATTTACTTTGGTAAATGTTATTATTATAATTGATAGATAAATAATATCTGTGATAAATAACTGTACTAGTCTTGCATTATTTTCTATAATAGTTAACATTTATATGGTTTAATTTTAAGTCTAAATACATTTTATTTAATCAATTATTTGTTAAAAGTTATTCGTGCTAACTACTTGAATGATTTGACATTGTCAAACACTCAAAAAAACAAATTATCTGATTTTTTTCAATATTTAACACCAGAATAAATACAACATTGTAACCATTACCTGTTTTGTTATAACTGATGATTATAAAATAAATAATCAATTTCAAATCATAATCCCAATATTCTCTTAATAATAATCAGTTTATAATGAAACAATTAAATAAAAACTAATTCTGTCTATTAAAACCTGAGAATACAACACTTGCATCATCATATGAATAACATTGTACAATAATTCTTGAAAGACATCATACTTTAATCCTAATAAAATGACTAAAAGAATCAATCAAACAAATTTAACCTAAAAACTAACGATAATTGCGATAAGTCGGAGAATACATGCAACTCTCTGCGAATTTGATGAGATCGCTAGGACGAGGGAGATTAGAAGCCAACCCTGAAAGTAATGAAAACGACATCATCAACGAGATTTCCAAATGGAAACTTCATTCGTGAATTTTCGTTATGGGAAATTACGTACCAACTTCATATGCCCTAGATGCTACTTTAGCGGCAATACAAGCGGAAATCTTTCTGATTTTTTTAAAAGACGGATAGATAATACCCTTGGCATAGTCTTCTTCGGTCACTTGAGATGCCAAAGCTTCCGCTATACACAACACAGAATCAATAACTAATTATCTGTCTATTTTTTTATGGGTCCCGTCTATTGTTAGATAGGACCCAGTTAGATAGGACCCACTGAAGTAGATAGACCAAAAAAACACATTTTGGTGAAACTTAGGACCCACGAATAGAATGAATGGCATCGACTACGAGACAAATGACACATCATGCACACGAATTGAACTTACATGCCGCCAAAAGAAACTCATCGTGCACACGAATTGCACCACACATGATCAATCCCAAGCCAAATCCAGGAAATATGTAAGCGTTGTTTGCCTACATTTTAAACAAAATCGAAACATGGGTATGCAAATTAGCCACAATCAGTTATCAAGAAAAGTGAAATTCGGTAGAATTTGAGTTCTCGCATAGAAGCTTCAAACCTGGCCAGGCACGAACTCTTTGCCATCATATGTGACGGGTTCGAACGGGCTTCCACTTGCAAAGATTGCATGACCCTGCAAAAATTTTGAACTTTGGTTCAACATTTCTTTCTAATATCTATATTTGTCCTTGATGCTTAAGTTGATCCAAGAACCACAAGTTGGGTTTAAACATTTTCTCTACTTTAACATGAGAGATGCAATTTTAGACATTTAACTAAGGGTTAATTGCATAAAAAGGTAACGTACTCATGGGTAATGGCTATTTTCAACTTCAGGAAACAAACTAAGTTTGGCCCCATATAAAAAGTAATGTACTTTTAGAAAAGGGTTTATGATGAAAAAGAGCTAACATGTATTCACGATTTTTCGTTTTTGTCCCTCAATATTATTTTTTTCCAGACTAGTCCTCAAGTTAATATTTTTTTTCTAGTTTTGTGAAATTTGACTATTAGAGCCCAGTTATAACGGATAAACCGGGTTTTAAAAAACTGATAAACCAGATCCGATAGCCAAATTTCACTAAAGTAGAAAGAAAAAATTAGCTTGAGGACTTTTCTGGAAAAAAAATAACATGAAGCGACGAAAATGCAAAAACGTGAAAACATGTTGGTTTTTTTCATAATAAACCCTTTTGAAAATTCTAAAACAACAAAATTTACCCATCTTCAAAAATATCTAAAACTTGTGCTACCTGAGGAGGCAAATTTAGTTTGTTACCTGATATAAAAAATCAACCACAATTATGTTACTCCCTCCATCCCAGATGATTTGTCTTTCTTTCCTTTTTAATTTGTCCCAATATAATCGTCCGTATCAATAAATAGTTAGAAAAAAATTATTAGATTCCAATCATGTTCTTAATTATGTAGTCTAAAAAGATTGACTTTTTAAAAGTAATTAATAATTATGAGTAAAATTGTTAAATTGTTAATTAAAAGTTGTAATTATAATGGATTCTTAGAACTATGTACTTTCGCCATAATACATAACAGATTTGAGTTCGAATCCACTGAGTGAGCTCAAGAAATGCTTAGGGGATGGGTCCTATGTGAGCCCGGATGGGGTTGTCAGTAATCAACTTTTTGTCATAATATCGGCCCGTTCACTTAACGTGAGAAGAAATAAAGATCATACGCACAAAATGAATGATGAATAATGAAGGAGACTGATTAAAACCCATCGGAAACTTACTTGGCTCCATGTATAAGCTTCTTCTGCAGTACACTCGGATTGCGACGTCGGATTAGATAGAGCCATAATGAGAGGTTTCTACATATCAAGCGATCGTAATATCTCATATTTATTAGAAAAAAAAGTGGAATGTATTGGGTCAATTCGAGATTTCAAGAGAGAACTAACCGCGTTAATAGAAACCATGGCCTCAATAACTTCTTTCGTAAATTGTTTCCCGACTCCTGATGTTCCTATTAGTATTGTTGGCTTGATTGCCTACATTAACTCAAACGTAAGCGGTCTCAAATTTCAACGTTTAATCAAGAATCCGGTTTCATGACAACGACAAAAAGAGAAAACACGTTATAAAATGATATAATCATATATAACCTTGACGGCTTCCAAGAGTCCTGTAACGGGTGCATGATCATGAGCCCATGGTTGCTTAAAATGTTGAAGGGAATCTTTACGCGAGCTCACGACCAATCCCTATGTCAAAAGAATACACACTTAACGTTCGTAGTGTGATCAAGTTCATATAAACGGAAATCATGGTAATTTTACTAATACCTTTGAGTCAACGAGCCAAATTTTCTTTCGAGACTCTTCTACCGTAGCTTTTGTCTGCAAATAGCATTTTTATACGTTGTGATTTACATTCTAAATTTCCTCATATAGTGTTTTAAAAGATAAGCGAAATAAAATTAAATCAATAAACTCTGGATGCGTTTGGTACATAGAAAAGATGAGAAGAAATGGAAATGGAAATGGGGAAGAAATGGAATTGGGTGGAGAATTGAAATTGTGTATCTTGTTTGGTATCAACAGAGAAATAAAGAGCAGAAATGGTGGCTCAGGTGGAGTAGAGACACATTATAGTCAATTCTCACAATTTCTCTACCAAATGGGGAGAATTGCATTTCTCCATATTTAGCCTTCAAACAATTCCCAGAGAATTCAATTCTCCGCCAAAAAATTGAGAGCATTTCTCCCAAACAAGAGAAATCACAATTCTCTCCCCTCAAATCTCTCTACCAAACAGCCCCTCAGGATCTCCTTTGGAGGATTTAAGTCTCAACTGCTAAGTTTTAGATGAAAAAGTTGTATAGTTTACTCGGGGAACTATTACCTTCTTCAATATCTCTAGAGAAATAAGCTCCGCGATACCAGTACCAGCCTTTAGAAGAAAAATAACAAATAGGATGTAAAAAAACTAACCAAATTACGATTATCCGAGATTAAACTAAGAGATGTCGGTTTATGCGTATATCATGCTGACCTCTCCGGCACCTAGAAATAAGAATGTATGATCGGATAAAGTACCACCTATTAATTTCAAAGCCGAAAGCAAACCACCCAAAACGACACATGCGGTACCCTGAATCACATAGAAAGAGAAGTGAATACGTTACGAAAAAAAAAAAACGAAAAACACGAGGTTTGTTCAAAGGAAGTTACCTGAATATCGTCGTTAAAAACAAGATGACTTGTTCGGTATTTAATCAGCAAATCAAACGCGTTGTGGTTAGCAAAATCTTCGAACTGCAGCGATAGACAAATTAAAAGAAAGAAATACTAAAAATTTCTATTTTAGGGAAAGTACTTTCAAAATCAAGATTTACATTTCTATATCAGGTAACTCCTGACCAAATTTTGATTTCAATATGTAACAAAACGTTGATTTTGAAAGTACATTTCCTGAATTAGAATTAAAAGAGTAATATCCTTTAATATGTAATATGCTCCGAAAATAAATCCAAAAAATTCAAGGAACGTGTTATCGGACCTGAATGAGGACTTTTTCTCCGTAGTTCTTCTTGACTGCAGTCATGAACTCCTCTAACAACTCGTCGTACTCCTAATGTGAAACGATAAGCAACAATGTGCGTTTAGCAAGCGAGAACTTTTGTTTTGGAGTTTTTAATAAATTTGAAAACATGATGCTTTTTAATAAAACACATTTTAGATATCAGAATTTGTTTAAATGTGTTATAAATATCTTGTCTTTTCATTTTTTCACTCCCCTTTATCAGATTTTAAAGATAAGATTGGAGTGACTAGATTGAAAACAAAAGGCAAAAACCTCAAAAAGGAGTTTTCAAGTTTATTTGTTACTCTTAAAACTGAAAATTAAAAACTGAAAAAATTACAATGAATTTGAACGCGTTTTCTGAAAAGGTCAACTAAACATCCTCTTAGCTTTTCATAACGAAGAAATATAACTGGGTTGCCTACTAAATTGGCAGTGTTCCATGGATAGATCTTCAAAAAGAAATAAAATTAAGAGATGAAATGATGTTGATAAAATGATACCTCTCCGGTTGCTCTTTTTTGCTTGAGACCAATGTAGAACTCGTCGTTTAACAATGTCTCGTTTTTTGTGCCAACATCGATAGTTACGGGCAAGCACTGTAACATAAATGAAGTGAACATGGTTAGCTCTTACATGCCGAAAACTAGTGGACGTTGTTTGTTTCAGCCTTATTCAAGACTAGCAAATTTGTCACGATGCGTTTGATACAATGTAAGTCAAGAGAATGGAATCACGAGAAGTATACAAGCTATTTTATCTTATGACAAGAGTCTTAATTCTCGATGGAAAGGAGCAGAGAATTGAGTTTAGTATAATTTCAATTCTCTCTTTTTCTTGTCAAAATGGACAGAATCAAAATCATGGAAAGGAATTCTACCGTTTTTCTTTCACTTTCTCTTTAAATCTTTATTTATGTTTAACTATCGTCAATTAAAAAAGTTCATAAAACTCAAATGATTCTATTTCCTACAATTCCATCATACCACTGGGTGTTTGGACGTGCGTTAAAACTAATTATGCTTATGATTATCTAATTATTTAGGGTCAAAATAATCAGAATTCGATAAGCGGTAATAAGTTAATGCATTTGTTGAGAGGATTGTAAAATTACCTAACTATCCCTAGCTATAGTAAACTGATTTTCAGATTTTACTTATTCAAGTGATGGTAATTAGTTTCAAAATGCAACCCCAAATAATCATTTACTATTCCCACCTTTTACAAAAAAAAGGAACACTTTTGGATTGGGATGTGCAAGTCCATTGTTCCTTTTTTTAGTGAGATTTTCAACCTAAAGTTACTATTTTCCCTTCGTTATATCATCTTATTTGAGTAAGTGTAACATAATAATGAGAATGTAAAGATCAAAATAATCATTTATAAATCAAGAAGACTTACAACCGAAGGGCGAACGCCACCGAGCGCAGTATACAAAGAAAGTTTTCCGACAGGTATCCCCATCCCCTATAATGTTTTAAAAAATTGCAATATCATCAAATTTGAAAAGTGAAAAAAATATAATATTCCCTTTGTCCCAAATTAAATGTTCATGAATTCCTTTTTAATCCGTCCCAAAATAAATGTCCACATCCATAAATAGATAAATATGATTCATATTATTCCTATTATGCCCTTAATTATGTGGACTAAAAGGTTTATTTTTCAAAAGTAACTAATAATTAATGATAAAGCTTTCAATTTTCTAATTAAAGGTTGTAAACATTATGCTTTCCTAGAACTGTGTGTTTTTTGTCTGTGGACATTTATTTTGGGACGGAGGGAGGAATTAAAGTACTCTTAGAATTCGCAAAAGCATCTAAGATGCATTTCTCATAATGCATCTCCCTTTGGGAGAGCTTTACCCGTTTTGCAACTGTGTGGCAGTGGATTCAGATAATGTCGATTAGTCAACCTAAAATCGGATACCACTGTTACCCAATACACACGCATAGAAGTCATAAAGCACCCAAAGGGTGATTCTTGACCGGATTTACCTGGCAGCCGAGGTCACCAAGCCCCAATATACGTTCACCATCGGTTACAACAATAACTTGGATGTTCTTCTCGGGCCAATTTTTCAGCACCTCGAGAATCTTTCCCCTGATAATTCAATTCCATATAGCATAATTGAGTAATACAACATGCATGAGGATACAAATGTCAATTTACCGACACAAGGAAAAGAATTATACAAAAAAGATTCGGTATTTGAATGTTGAACGGAGAATGTACTTGTCTTTCAAGCTGATGTAAAGTCCTTGTGGACGCCGGAAAATGCTGCCATATTTTTGGCACGCTTCACCAACCGTTGGTGTATAAACTACTGGGAGTAGTTCCTCGACGTTATCGATAAGAAGCTTGTAAAACAATTTTTCATTACTTTCCTGGGATCAAATCATATCATACGTAAGATTAACTCGCCAAAAAGCGTGTACTTTTATTACAAAAATGTAATAAGATCGATGGGTACCTGAAGATCCATCATGGCTATGTATCTATGCAACGGAACTTTGTATTGGCGGAGTATGTGCAATGTTCTTTTTTCCTAATTATCATGATCAAGAATATTAGAATTTATGAAAATAGGTAGTAGCGATCTCCTCTAAAGGGTGTTTGTATGTGCATTTTTAACACGATTGAATAGTACTGCTTCCATCCCAAAATAAATGTCCACAGACAAAAAAAATACAGTTTTAAGAAAGCATAATGATTACAATCTTTAATCAACAAAATGATATTTTTATCATTAATTATTAATTACTTTTAAAAAGTCAATTATTTAGACTACATAATTAAAGGGTACAATAGGAATCATACAAATTATATCTATATATTTATAGATGTGGACATTTATTTTAGGACGGATTAAAAAGGAAATGTGGACACTTAATATGGGATGGACGGAGTATTAGTTGTAAGAAAACATGGTGTAGGAGATGTAAAAAAAACTTATCATTACTTTGGGTGTTTGTTATATTTTGATATGCAAATCTCACTAAATAGCAATTTACTTTTGCTATACATCCATTTTAATAATACATTTTTTATCTGATTTGGTAACTACAACTTTCAGGATGGACTATTTTGGTACATGGCAATTTAAGAGTTCGTTGTTATTTGGCAGCTATACTTTTAGGAACCGTCCATTTTGGTAATTAATATTTTGAAATTGCTCGTTTTGGTAATTGAAATCACAAGAAAATTGTATTTATAAAATGAGTGGTTTAAACACTTCTAAGTACTAAAATTGAAATCACAAGAAATTTGACTTAGATCAAGTGGTCACCACCAAAGGTGGGAGGGGTTCCTCTTGGTTGAGGTCTCGGGTTCGAGCCTCGCCAAGGGCGTTTCTCCTTGGGTGGAGGTGTGGGGTTTGGTCCTCACCCTCAAGGTGTCTTACAATGGTGCTAACAACTAACCACTAACATCTGTTTTTCAAAAAAACTAAAATGGACCATTCCAAACGTATATAACTACAAATAGAGACCTTTTTAAACAATAAATACCAATATAGTCTGCCCAAAAAGTTTCAATTACCAAAGCGGATCGACAAAAAATATTGATATCAAAACAGACCAATGACAAAAGTAAATTGTTATTTAGTGACATTTTCCCTATTTTGATTATTTAATAGAAGTAATAATTCGGTTTTGTTACAACTCGCATCAAACTTATGATTTCACTCTGAATAATTGCTCAAACACTGATTATTCTAAAAACAATTTACCCATACGCTTGAAACGGAATATTGTGAAGATGCAATGATCAAATAATCACTTCCAAAAAACACACATCATAATACGCTTAACCGCGGGGTGTTGATTTAATATGATTGTACTTTCGCATCCCCAAGTCAAGATAAATAGTCAATGAACTAAAACTTTTAATTATGAACTTACTTGAAGTTCCTGAGTGAATACCGCGGGAGGCAAAAGCCCTCGCAAGTAATGAGCGTCTCGTTCTTTCTCGGTGAAAGCAAGCCCTTTGTTATGTTGTGGGCTGCGTAACAAAGCGTGCCCACTGAAACACAAAGTTGATATGAATTTCGTTACTCGTTATGCTTAAAAAAAGATTCATTTTTCAAAGTTTTTCCATTCTTATAAAAAAAATCATACAATCATTCTATAGTTTTCACAAGAACAATGATGTGTTTATAGCAATGAAAACAGTTCATACTTCATACCAAACAAAAAGTCATTGTAAGAAAACATAAGTAAAACGAACGTATTTTCAGTCAAATTTTATTATAAGAAACGTGCTTTCATTATCAATGTTTAAGGGCTTATGTTATAAGTTCATATATAATAAAATAAAATATGGGTTAGTAGACATGCCACAAAGGGCCTGTTTAACGAAAGTCAAATTTTATTTTAAACATAGGTCTAAATAATCGACGATAAAAGTACATTCCTCTTAAGTGCAATCTGTCGTAAATTTCAGAATACGAAAAATAACAATTAAAGTAGTAAGAAATACATTAGAGTAATTTAAATGACCTCGCAACCGAAACAGTCCATGGAGTAAATGGTTGATCATCATCATCATCATTGGCAGCATTATCATTATCTTCGTTGCTCGTCATCGATGAAAGACTACTCTTCCTGTCTCCTCTATCCCCCAAAACACCTAACAACTGTCTCTGCAAATTAGACAACCTCAAGAACAATGCAAAAACGAGAAAAAAAAACCACAATTTCACCAAATTATAATACACAAGGAAAATTGTGTGAAATAACAATGTACTTTCAAATCAATTATAATCTGGTCAGCGGACTTAAAAATGCGTTACTAAAAGCATTTTATTTGTCAAATTTGATTAAGACGTTAAATTTTGACAGGAAACCTGCAAAATGCGCCGTAGTTGAATAGTTTTATAAGAGTTTTTGAAAGTTGAATGACTTTATATCGATTATTGATGCTTGGTAACTAAAGTAAAAAAAAATGCAGTGCTAAGTACATTGCTATTAATTGCATTTTCAGGTAAAAAACAGAGAAAGCAGGAATGAAGTTGTAAGATTTTTTTTTTTAAGTACCAACTTTTTTTTAAATAAAATTTGCAAGAATATAGTACCTAACCAGTTAAAAAAGTTGTAAAATTGTAACCTTTTACACAAATTCAGCTGTAAAGAAAGTGGGTTTGGGTCCAAATCAAAGAAATCTTTACAGAAAACTTACAAAATATATTTTCAAATTAGACAAACTAAAGAACACACCAAGATAACTCCAAATTCACCATACCTACAAATCAAAATGTAATCCCCACAAAGCAAGATTAAAGAAATATAACACAGATAATTTGCTCTAAGACTTTTAAAAATCATAACTAAAACCACTATATTTTTAGAATTCTGTTTTACGAAAGGTAACTGATTCCAAGGAGTTGAAACATATGAGACTAGAACCCAGGCCTCCTTTTCTTTAGGTACTTTTAAAGCCCTATAACCAAACTAAAAACAAAATACAATAGTATTTTATTTTTTATTGCAACTTGGCGTGGTTCAAGCAATTTGTCTAGCAATTATGGTCCATTCAAGCAAACGGGACGATGACCAAAAGACAAATTTTAACGTACTTCTGAAAATTTAATACATCATTTACTGAAATTTCATTTATTAAAGAAATTTATGTTCTAGCTTACTTTTTTACTACGAGTCATTTTGATCGTTCCGCCCGTTTGACCCGTTGGGTCGAAGTTATCACCCCTTTATTTGCCTCATTAAAGTTATAGCAGTCTGAGTGTCACCTACCCATTTAAAAACATTACTTTTTGACTCTTCTATAGAAATCCAAGATATGTATTATAATTTACAGTTAATTGCAAACAAAGGTAACATATTTTACGTCAATTGTATCGGTTATGTAGTTTAAAAGTTGTATATAAAGGTGAATTTTGTATTTTCTGTTACTAAAGGTATTAAAGTGCCGCTAAAAAAAAGTCACTAAACTTACTAAAACTGTCACTAATAAAAGAATGGCAGTTTTTATTAAAATTTAATTTAATGATAGATTACCTTTCAATACAAAATTTTAAAGTGCATTACATTTCTCCCGGGATAGAAATTTATATAAAGTACTTTACCTTTGTTTACTATTTTTCTTATAATTTATTTATTTATTTATTTATTTATTTATTTATTATTATTATTATTATTATTTAACTTTTTTGCACAAATGACAAATTTAACTGTACATAATGTGGGTATGGATCAAATAACAAAATTATCTGCAAATCCAACAATCTCAATTCTTAAGAACACAAAACAAGAAGAACAATGTAAAGAAAGATAGAACACACAAAGATAAATAGTGCATAACCCAATAAAGTATTAAATTAAAAAATAGTTAATACCCATTAAGATTAAGATATGATGGCATAAGAGGAATTCATGACCTACCCATTAAAAAATCAAAAAGTCTTGACTTCATTTACAAGAAACTTATCATTTTTACATTAATATAACCAATAAATTTGACATTTTTATATACTTTTCAAGAAATGTATGACCTACCCATGTAAGAAATCAATAAAAGATGACATTTTTAACACAATTCCAACTGTTTTATAAAATTGGGTTTGTGTCAAAATTGAAGAAAATAACAGTAAAATAAAGAGAAAGTTGAGGTAATAACTCATAACATACCAGAGAATTGATTCTCTTGAAGGATGAAGATTGGGCAAGCATCAAGAACTGCAAGGAATTGACAAATTTTGAGGGGTAGTTTTTGTATGTTTGAAAGTAATTTCCAAGTATTTAGAGAGAGAAAGTAGGAGAATTTTGGGCTTAATATAATGCAAAAAGTTGAAGGGTTCATCCATTTAATTCTCCTCCTTTTCTTTCTCTGTGTCTCTCGGTAGATAGATTGCATAAAGAAAAGGGTTGGACCATATGTTAGCCAAGTGTAAGTTTGTACCTTATGAATTCCCTTCCCCCCTTTCTATTACAATCCAATTATTTGCTATTTTTTAAGGTTTATTATGAAAAGAAAAATTTATGCAAAAAAATCTTCTAGTAGAATATTTTTTAGATTAAAACTCTTAATTGACTGAACTTATCAAAATGAGATTTTTTTCAAAAGAAAATAACTTGCAACATGACGAAACTGTTGTAATCTTCTGACCAACCATTTGTCTTTGACAAACATTCGTCTCCAGTGAACACTGTTTTATGATTCAAATCCATATTTCTTTTTTTTTTTGTTCAAATTTGTGTTTTTTTGTTGGAATTTAATTTTTCGACGAAATTTCGATGTTCATTGGTGACTTGTCGTCTTCTAATAACAAATGTTAATTAATATTTTAAGCTTAAATTAAAATTTTAAATCAAAATCCTTTTTAAGATAAAGATTATGGTTTGATACTTAAACCCCACAAAATCACAATAAACAATATTTAAAAAAAAATTTTGATTAATAATTATAATAATAACAATAATCTATCTATATCTTATAATAAAAGAAAATGTTCCCTTAAAGCTCCATTTTATTAATTTTTCCGCTTTTTTTCCTAAAAGAAGATTACTCTTATTTTGTTAACACATGTCATTTAATTAATTAAATTAAAATTAATAAATAATCTTTATTATTCTACTTACCTAAAATAATTTAAAAATATCTTCTGTGTACAATTAACTTATTCTAAATATCGAAAAAATAAAATTTAAAAATACTGATAATAGAATAAATTTTTATATATAATCCTTGAAATAATATAAATAATTTTATAAGTTATAAAAAATAAATATTTAATGAAATAATAATCTTTTTTTCATATTCGGGAAAAAAATTTCGAATCATTATCATTTTTATAACCTTGAACAATGAAAAAATTATAATTATAATATAAACATCTATATTTATATCTATGTATATATCTATATCTACATCTTATAAGAAAAAAAAATAGTTCTTGCCACATGACGCACCTTTAAAGCTTCAATTTATAGATTTTTCCTTCTTTTTTCAAAAATAAAATAACATTTATTTTGATAACATATGCCATTTAATTAATTAAATTAAAATTAATAAATAATCCTTATTATTCTTTTTACCTAAAATAATTCATAAACTTCTTTTGTAATACACTTTAACTTTTTTTTAAATATTAAGAAATTAAAAACTAAAAAAAATACTGATAATAGAATAAACTTTTATATCTAATCCTTGAGATATTATATATAATTATATAAGTTAGAATTTAAAATTTTAAGAAAATAATAATCTTCTTTTCATACTCGAAAATAAAATAAATTCTATTCAAACTTATAAAAGTATAATGAATTGTTATCGATTTGAAAACCTTGAACAATGACGAAATTAAAAATATAATATAAACAATATATAAAAAGTTATTACTATTCATACATAACTAAAGTAAATGTGAAAAATATTATTTGACAAACTTGGCTTTAATACTTGAAACATAAAATAATTTATAATAATCATTTATTATTATTATCTTTTTAAAATATAACCCATGTAAATATGTAATACATGGGTAATATACTAATACTAATAATAAACTTAAAAAATTTATTAATGATTGGTTTTTTATTTAAATGATTCATACATAAATTAATCATAATAATATATACTTAAATATCATTAATACTAAAAGTTTGAATATTAATTTTTAATTTTAAGTTTATATAGTTTAAAAAAAACAAATTTATTAAAGTTATCAATTTAATACACGGATTAATAAACTAGTATATATAAATAATAAAAGCATACCTATAAAATTAAGTGTACAATAAAAAATGATTTATTTATTAGCTAACGATTACTAGTTAATATCGTTCATCGTATGAAAATGAAATATCGTTCTTATAGACATCCCTAAAGACTCTAACACATGAATCTCACCGGTATGGAAAACGTGATGTTGGACTTGTGGGATATATTTAAAAAATTTATCGAATTATAAAATATGCATCAATTTTAATAAAATAATTTAGGAAAATTTATAAATTAAATCACGTTAGTATTTTTAATCAGGGAATATGACCTAAAAACCCAACGTACTTTTAATATTTTTCGATTAAGTCCTTGTAACAAAAATGTTTTCATGAAAGCCTCTCTACTTGAATCTTTTACGAATTGTGTTTTCTTTTTAGAAGTTTTTCATAAGATTTTGTTACGTTAACATACTTTTATGGAAACATTTTTTGTGCAGTAAATCAGGGGCGGATCCAGGATATTTTATTATCGGTGTCACTTTTTTAGAGTTAATTTAATTTATATTGTCAAAAATATTTTCTAATATGGATCGGGTCAGCGAAACGGGTTGCCAACACAAAATTAACAAATACCAAGCTTTTTTATAATTAAATAGTACATCGTACAATACTATTTCTCAACCGTCGCAGTTGTGACCGCAAAACACATATTAGCTTCAACAATTGATAACCAAATAATACGAAAGATGTTTCCTAGTTTCCACCATTAATTTAGCAAGCTCGCGGACTACATACAAATTAGAAAATAGAGGATTAAACTTAGTAATATTTTAATAAGTTTGGATAACGAAATCAACAAATATATATTAGATATTTAGATAATACTTTCATAAATTTTTCGTAGGTGTCACTAAAAAAAATCCTAGGTGTCACTCGAACTTTTGATACATGCGTAACTCGGTATTTTAAAATTTTATCGGTGTCGAGTGACACCTCTATTTGTACACTGCATCCGCCCCTGCAGTAAATTTAGAGTGACAATTTCGACACAACAGGTCAAACAGGTAGGGTGGGCAAAATAACTTGTACTAAAAAACTAATGTAGAATATGGATGTTTTTAAAATGTGAAACTCTAGAAAATAATGTATTAAACAAATGTTTTCTGGAAATTTTTTAATATTATGTTAATTTTTTGTGTTTTGATCGTCAACCCATTCGACTCGTTTGCTTGAACAAACTGAAATTGCCACACCTAACAGTAATTTTTACAAAATCATATTGAAGTTGATGGACTTTTATAAGAATGTTTTTTGTGCAACGACTTATTTAAAAAATACTGAAAGTATGTTGTTTTTTAGTTCCTAGTAAGTAAATAATTGAAAATTTAAAATTAAGATAAAAATGTTAATGAAAATTATTGTAGGTCACATTTAATTTATTGTTATAAATTAAATTTTAAAGGAACCTTCATTAATTTCAAGATATATCACTTTTATCGGATTGGGATAATTGCATCAACTTGTCAGCTTTTTGTGATTAAAACCCCAAACCATTTTTTCGCTGCATAGAAAACTCCGAACTAACTAAAAATCAGTAAATCAAGGTTTCATCAATGAGTAACCCGTTGAAACCGTTTATTAATCCTACGTAGAATAAGTTTTAATTGTTGAAACCGGTTGCCAAGTATCACACATCATTTAAATCCCCGTTGATAATTTTTAATTGTATATTTTAAACGGAATTACATCATAAACGAGTGTTTAAATGATGCGTAATACTTGGCAACCGGTTTCAACAATTAAAATTTATTTCACGTAGGTTATTTATCGGTCCATGTAGAATTAATAACCGGTTTCAACCGGTTATCCATTGATAGAACCTTAATTTACTGATTTTTAGTTAGTTCGGGGTTTTCTATACAACAAAAAATGGTTTGAGGTTTTAATCACAAAAACCTGATAAGTTGAGGGTTTTCTACGCAATTATCCCTATCGGATTCGATTGAATTCGGTATTAAATTTGTTAATAAAAGTCTTATTTGGCTATTGAAAAACAAATTCAAGACATTATTTATCACAACTGTCAATAGCTACAATTATTGTCATAATTAAAAGAGACTATATCCCAAAATTATATATCCATCTTAAAATCTTAGATGCTTCGACTGTTTAATACGTGTCTGACAAGAAGCTTAAAAAGGTTTAATTTTTGATTTTTGAAAGCTAAAAACTTAAAAGATTTTTTTAATTGCTAGAAACTTGAACTTTTAATTCGAAAATGAAAGCTTCAAACATACAAAGCTACTCTATTCTTGTTATAGCTTATAGGGTTTATTATGAAAAAAAACCAACATGTTTTCACGTTTTTTTGCGTTTTCGTCGCTCCATGTTATTTTTTTCCATAAAAAACCTCAAGTTATTCTTTTCTTATTGGTTTAGTGAAATTTGGACATTAAAATCCGGTTTTTCAAGTTTTTAAAACCCGGTTCACAAATTATAACCAGGGTCTAATGTCCAAAATTTCACTAATCCAATAAGAAAAGAATAACTTGAGGTTTTTTATGGGAAAAAAATAATATGGAGGGACGAAAATGCTAAAAACGTGAAAACATATTGGTTTTTTTCATAATAAACCCTAGTTTATATTATTTTAAAGGGTTAATTGCGTCAAAAGGTAACATACTGTCATAGTTTTTTCAATTTAAGTAACATGCTAATTTTTTTTTTCTAATTAAGGTAACATATTTTCCAAATCAAGTCAATCAATGTAACCATATCGGATTGAAAGATAAAAATTACTGACGTGACAATTTCTTTGTCCGGTCAACATTTTTTTTACAGAATTGACAGTTTAATTGTTATATGATGTGCACTAATTTGTGCAATTTAAAAGTTTTTTTTGATAATTCCTTGTTATTTTGATCAAGTTTAAAAATAATTAAGCAATATTATCAATTAAAAAATTGATGACTGGATACAGATGCTGTCATGTCAGTAATTTTTACCTTTCAATCCGATACAGTTACCTTGATTGACTTGATTTGGAAAATATGTTACCTCAAGTAGAAAAATATTTAGTATGTTACCCAAAATTAAAACACAATGACAATAGATTACTTTTTGACTTAATTAACCCAATATTAAATGATAATATGGCTATTGTAGCGAGGTTTTGTAATCATCGATTGGTTAGATATATAAAAAGTAAGTATTGCCACATATATAATTCAAAAATGTAAAATTATCGGTCGAGTTTGAAGACGATAAAATTTTTGTTTTCATTGTGTATATTTTTTTGTTTTAAAAATCAATAATCATGTTTTTATTTAAATTTAAAAGTTGGTTCTGTAGTTCTGCATCAAATTTAGATTCTGCAATGATCTTGTCTTTCTACATACATACTTCCTTACTTACTTACTTACTTACATATATGTATGTATGTATGCATATGGGTGAGTTCCATGAAGTCATGGAGTCCCATATTAAATGTACATGTTCATTATGATAAAATGTTTTGTTTAATACAAAAGTGCAATATTCACGTGTTCAAAAGTGCATTTTGTTCAAAAGTCCCAACAACACCTTAGATCATTGATCACAACATACAAAGGTTCTCATTTTGTACGCAATGCTTTTTTGACATACACAACAATTTTATTTAAAATGATAAATTCACCCATACTTTTAGAGGTTCAAGACAAACATAATAAAAATATGATTAATGGAAAAATAGTCATTTTTAGTTAAATTTATTTTGTATGACATAATTGTGTTGTGTACAAATCACCTTCTTTCTATCATAACATTTTTTCTTTGATCGTTATGTCTTATCACCTTCTTTCTATCATAACATTTTAAACAAAATAAGTTACATGTATGAATTCAAAAAGTACCTTTAAAAGCCAATGTACGCCATCGATAAAAACTTGATAAGACATAACGATCAAAGAAGAAATTAAGGGTATAATGTATAGGTATTTTGGTAAGATAGAACTCAGGTGATTCATGTATACTTAGAAAGTTAATTAGATCGTATGCAATATATATTTACAAAGAATTATTATTAAAAAAAATAAAGGCAAATGGCAAAGAATGAAGTATACAATGAGAATTAGGTTTGTCAAAGTAAGGAACCTAATTCTTTTCTTTACTAAAGTTTAACCTCATTTACGGGGTCATTTTAATCGGAAAGAGTTTTTATACAATATTGTGTTTTATATCATAATAAGTTGATTTCTTGGTAACATCCGAAATACATCAAAATGACACGTAAATGATACGTCATGTGACATATGATACAATAATGTATTAACTATTTCTGATAATGATGTGCAAAATTCTGGGAATTTAAATCTTTAATTTACATAATAAACAGTCACGAAAATCCTTGTTTAACATACATAAAATTTGAAGTATCCACATCACAACAAAATTAAAACTAATAACTAATAACTCTACAAACTCTGATATAGCTGTCTACTATCACTCTCATCACCTGACCCTAACCGAATAAACCCATGCATCGATCGCTGCCTGCACCAAACCCTAACCGACTAAACCCATCGTGGTCATGATTGCTCCGTGTCGAACAACAGCAATAACTGCTCTGTTTCTGCTCAAACTAGGGATACCCATTTTCTCCTTTCTCAGCTCGATTTAAGCTATAACAATGACTCCAAAAGTGCACCAAAATGCATACCAACATATCTCTAATAAATTGCCAATAATTAACATATAATTTCTATATAATTAGAGTTAAACTTACTTGAAAAAGCTTAAACGGAGTTGATGAATATAGTAATAAATTAAAACTCAAATTACAGCTTCCTGAACCGGAATACCCCCTTCTACATGTCGCGCTGAGCTGTACTCGGGTGCCCAACTCTCGCTGGAGACTCTGCCAAAAGTGCAACACGAATCGACTGTTTCCATCAGAAGTAACTGATCTTGATACCTTGTGTCTCGTCACAACCTCGTTGATGTACAATCAGGCTAACTGATCCATTTATATAGTCCTACAAACAACTAAGAAGTGAGAACGGTTAGTGAGCACCGTCTGAAGACGATGAAATCTATTGTGATATCATAACACTTCCAATCTGGAATCTTTAGTGGTTGAAGTCTGCCATGCAGCTTCTAGTGCTTAGTATATATTCTCAGGCATGTCAAACATTCCTTAGCGTACTTTCACACATCTCTCTTCATTCCTAGCCACCAGTAGTGTAAGACTCAACTTTTCAAAAGAGTTTTAAAGACTAGGTCCCAGCTAGTAATACAAACAATCTCAACTAAGATAAATTTATATAAACGATTGTGGAAAGTTAAATGCCAGTTTGAAATTAAACTTATAAATGGTACTATAGACTAGTCTAATACAACTTCAACATTACATCATGACATAACTACCCAAATCATCACAATGACAATCTTCAATCAATACCAAACTGGAATTTGAGTAGTGGACTATTATGCTACAAACTCCAGACTTGTAATCTTATGTACATGGATTAACTTGACTTTTATTTTTCAATATTAACAATGGATTTAACCAACTAATACTGAACTGATCCAAAATATGAACTTAATAACTAGACATTACTTCATATTCCAATGATAACATGTATGTTGTTTGTCTTTGATGTACTATCTTTAACTTTGGTGATTTGACATGGCGATTTGACTTATCATATGATTTTAGACATCCTTTTAAACAATTGTTAAATGTAACAGTTGGGGTTTAAGAATTTCTTTAACATTTACATTTATTAACTATCCTTGTTGTACCTTTCTTGCAACGACGACATTGACTTAATTCATGTGTATTAGTGATGTTTTCTCGTTCATTTTTTGCAAGCAATTTCCACCATGTTGAGGTAAGATTGGAAGCTGCTATTGCTCGTCTGTTGGTGATAAATTGTATCCAGTGTATTTCAGAACCATTCCACTTTTCATGCCTCAACAACCACTTGTTGATGATTAAGTTCATAAAATTTTGGTACTTCAGACTCGCTTTCTCCACTTTCACTATCTTTACGTATTAGGAACTTTTCATGAATTAGTTTTAGTTGTGTTTCATCACTTTGTGCCAATAGTTGTTGTTTTATCTCATACAATTGTTGAGAAGTTACATTATTAAAAGTTCTCATTCGCCAAACATACTTTTTGAAAACATAAACCAAATAACTTTTAGCTTATAGACTTAATGACTATGTACCTTTTTTGTCATCCTAACAATCTTTATATTATTAGCTTATAGCTTACACGAAACACGAATATTTAAAACCCATATACGGAAAACTCATGTTGTATACGTGCCGTGTCTGTCGTGTCGTGTACCAAATTGCCAGGTCTAGGCCTCAACCCATCGTGACTGTGATCGCGGTAGACCTGACAATTCGTGTATTTGTGTTGTTTTCACGTGTCAGACACGAATTTGACACGAATTTGACACGACACAAATACATGAATGACAATAAATTTTATCTCAAATTTTAAGATGTATTCGTGTCGTGTCGTGTCTCTCACAAACACGTGTATTCGTGTCTCCAATTTCCAGGTCTAGATCGCGGTGAGTTGCAGGTCCCCTGTTCTACTCGATTTCAACAATATAAACTCACGATTTTGATACCAAAACACTTCTAATATTGGTTCTCACCAATTCCCGCAATATCACAACAATTAACATAACAAATCAGAAGCAAACCAAGGATTTTCTCACCATGCAACTTCAAGAACACAAAGACACAATTTGAAGATGAAATCCAGCGTAAAATCACTTGTTTGGCTTCAATTCTGTTTTCCCCAGCAACAAGTACACACACACACACAAACTTTGTAAGTTTTGGAATGAAAGGAAGAAAGCAACGCAACGCACGTATATACGTTTTCAATATATCGTGGGTTCGACACCGATACTCGGTCCCGTTATCACATTTTCACATTTTATATCAATAGATCCCATTTAATCTTGTGAATCTATAATTATTAATAATCCGCTAAATTTGTATCTCGGTGACATGTATACTCGACCCCGACACGTGTTAGTTCCCACTAATCGCAATACCGTGGCCCAACGCAATATTAATAATATAAATAACCAATAGATTAAATCCACGTAATATATCTAAAAGGGGGGGTGTTACATGAACCAAACTAAATGTGTGTCTCTATATATAGCAGTCTGTCAGATGTCATTCATTAGTACATCATGTCATGTTATTTCGGAGTGAGCTTTTATTATGAGATATACATAGATACATAATATATATATATATATATATATATATATATATATATATATATATATATATATATATATATATATATATATATATATAGATTGAGGTTCTATGGGGCACCATATGCATCGGGAACCAAATGGGAACCAAAATTGTATTAAGGGCCTTTTAGGAATGCTAAACTTGTAATTTATATTTAATTATATAATTAAAATATATTTTAGAAACATTTGAAATAGAAGGAATTAATTTAGGTAATTAAATCATTAAATTAATAAAATAACAAACATTCCATTTATCCCTCCCACATTCTCTCACTCACACTTTGCATCAAGAATGAAGATGCATCATGTTTTTTATGGCCGAGATGCAATATGATGAAGATGCATCGTGTTTTTTATGAATCAAAAAAAGATGCATTGTGATTTTGATGAATCAAATGAAGATTCATCGTGTTTTGAAGATAAATCCGATGAAGATGCATCACCGTCGTGATGATACATGAAGGTGAGATGAAGAAGATGTTGAATATAACTGAAAATGAGGATAAAGAATCGAGATGCATCACGAATTGAAGGATGAATATCAGATGCATCGACATCAAATCTTTTTATTTTTTGAATTGGTTTAGATTTTGTAATTTTGGAAGTGTATCAATTAATATTAATTAGCATTTATTGTTTAGTATTGATTGTATATTTAATTAATATAAAATTAAATTTTATATGACTAGCTATATTTATTCTTCCCAAAATACCTCTATGCATACAAATACATGCATCACATGATGCATCAATGATCATTTAATCTAAAGGTTGTGGTTGGTTCTTTTTTTGGTTCCCGATGCATATGGTGCCCCATAGAACCTGACTATACATATATATATATATATATATATATATATATATATATATATATATATATATATATATATATATATAGGGGTGGGTTCAATGGAGAACCTTATGCATCGAAGAACCTTGGAGAACCACAATGCATCGCTAGAAAAACTGAAATGCATCACGTAGAAATCAATGCATCACGCGGGAATTTGATACATCAAGTGGAAATAATGTAAAAATCGATGCATCACTCGAGAATTTGATGCATCACGTGGAAATAATGATGCATTACGGGGGAATTGTGATGCATTTGTGGTGGTGCATGGAGGTTCTTCAAGGTTCTTCGATGCATGGAGGTTCTCCATTGAACCCACCTCTCTCTCTCTCTCTCTCTCTCTCTATATATATATATATATATATATATATATATATATATATATATATATATATATATATATATATATATATATATATTTCTGTTATAATCACACAAATTTTTATTGATAAAAAATGACTAATAATTAAATTTATACTAAACTATCAATTTAATAAATAAATTATAACAACATCAAACGAATAACACTATAGCATATGATCATTCATAAAATTTTTAAAGACGCAAACTTAGGGGATGTATCTGAAATTCACATTAGACGAGAATTCGAGACTAGCATATATTGCAATTTGTTGTTATTTTTCATTAGTGTATATATATGTACAGATCGACTCATGACTTAAACACGAGCATTAGAATCAAAGTTGTTGTTCACTTTAGTTGGCACACGTGCGATGGTGCTATTAACGGGTGATATCATATCATGTCCAACACACGAACAACTACAAAGAAAGCAAATAGGAATATTAAACCGCCCGCAATCAATCCATTCACAATCTTCCTTACGATGACACAAACAACGAGCGTTTATGGCTTCTGGATAGTTCAAGAATAAACCTGCAACGAGAAAACATGTTATTCTTCTGTCTTGTATTATTTGTCCATATTTTCTTTTTAATTTATCATAAAATAATTGTTCAAATCTGCAAATAGTTAGATGAATTAAGCTTAATAGATTCTAGTTTTGTCCTTAATTATGCATGTGGTCTAAAATAGTTAATTTTTTTATAAATAATTAATAACCAAGGTCTAAGATCTAAGGGTAGAATTATAAATCTGTTTATTAAATGTTGTAATAATTATTAGTTTCTAGAAATATTTATTTTGTTCGGTGGACAAATAATTTGGGACGAGAGTAAGTTATTCCACACATCTTATTACAACAAAAACATTAATCGAATGAGCGGAAATTTACCTGAAGTGATGATCAAGAACGCAAGGAAGTTCGCCATTGCAATGTAAGTATATGTATATATTGGAAGTTTAGGTGTTATTGTGTGTGTATATATTAATATATGTATATATATACACACACGTATATTTAATTTCTACTACTTACCTTAATTTATTAAATACCCACATTTAATTCTACTTGTTTAATTATGAAGACCCTCCACGTATGCACAAAACTTTACGGGTTAATAACTAAAAATAGCAACAACTTTTTATCTTTTTATCTTTTATAATAACATTATTTTTTTTTTATCATTTACAATACTAACTTTTGTAATTTATAATTAATATCATCAACTATATTTGTATTTTGTATCATATATAGCATTAGCTTTTGTATTTTTATATCATTTATGACAACAAATTTTTAACTTTTTACTATAAATGATAAAACAATATAAAAGATGATGCTATTAATGATAAAAATTAAATAATATAAATGCTAAAAATGCATAAAGTTTTGCTATTTTTAACAATTGGCTCAAACTTTAAATGTGCACTTAAAGTTTTGCTATAAATGAGACAGGCCCTCCGGGGAGGTCCACACGGGCTATGACCTAGGGATCAAAATATTGAGGGATATTAACTTTTTAGTCTAATAAATAGCATACTAAACTTTATTTTGTTGTTTAATGTTCATATTCATTATTAATGACAAAAATTATAATATTGGAGACGAGAACAATGAAGTCAATAAACGTAATAAGTGACAAAAAAATATTAGTGTCAAAATACTCATAGTGTGCTAGAAAAACCAACTGGAAATTTGTTTTACTTATTATTCCCTAATTTTCAAACCACACAACATAAGAAGGGATCGATCAAACCCTATATAAGAAAAGAATTAAGGTCGTACACGATACAAACGTACTTTTCAAAATATATTGATACGGTACAAGAATTTTTTTACCTATATGGTACATGTATTTTAGTTTTCCATCCCAATATAGTACAATTCTATATATAGTCCGAACTTTTATACAACTAGAGTCTGATTGAGATTTTTCAACCATGCTCTATGTAAGAATGTATGTCATATTGAAACTGAAAACTAAAGTACGTGTATCATATGGATAAGGAAAAAAAGTGCAGTGCATGCATTATATTGATAAATTTGGAAAAATACGTTGATATTGTGCGACCTTAACCCTGAAAATAGTATGTTGTATCTTTAAAAATTTTAAAATTACATTATTTTTCTATTTTGCCCGAGACACTAAAATGTTCAGAACCAACATCGCAGTTATCATGAAAAAAATGCAAACTTTGATGATAATTGTTATTTGAAACTTTTTTGACAAATAAAAAAAATTAAAAAACTTAATTTAAACGTAAAAGGGTATTGGAAGGAAACAAAGTTTGTTAAGGTCACAACTCACAAGCTGTATTCACACCCTTTTAACTAGTGTAATACCCGTACCGTGTACGGGATTATATATTTTCTTAAATAATTAGGTTATATGAAGTAAATATGTTGGTTTAATTCATAAAAAATCCAATGACTATCTACTATTCTATTGATCTAACCCTTAAAACAGTTATAATCACATAAAGCCTTTTACATGTAAACTTTTTCGGGTTAACCAATCAACAATTTTTATGTATAATCTTATTTGAATAATATGGAGAGACGAAAACGCGAAAACTGTGAAAACATGTTGGTTTGTTTTCATCATAAACCCTTTATTTAAATTTAATATAGTTTATATTGTATAATAAGATCGCAATTAGATGTGACAATTCTAGTCCATTCAAACAAACGGGTCGACAAGCAAAAAACAATTTACATAATTTTGAAAAATATTTCAGAACACAATTAATTTAACACACCATTTTTTAGGATTTCATCTAAAAAAAAAATACGTTCAATATTAGTTTTTTACTACATGTTATTTTGACACGTCCCGCCCATTAAGTTCAATTGTTCAAATTGGTATAATGAAGTCAGTAAATATATCGAATGAGTCTCTAAACAACCACCAATATTTTATTAGTTACAAACTTACAAATGATATCTCAACATGATCCTGTTACAAAATGACAGAGTTCATAACTCCGTACGTTTTAGTGCATATCTTAATTAAGAGAGTCATACTATTTTATTAAATATTTTAAATAACCCTTTGATAATAATGATAAATATGCCTTTTACAAAATGGATCCCGTTAATGAAATATATATTTAATAATTGAAATAAAAAGGCCACAAACCATTTCAATGGCAACGCAATAGATGATAATATATTAATATGTACAACAGACCACCACTCAAATTTTTCTTGCTGCATAATTTTACACATGTTTCATATTAATATAAAAGAAAAATATAGCCTATCTAATTATAGCAACAGTAACACACAATTGAACAATAATAAATATCAGTTGTCATATACCAATGGTAGCTCGGCAACTTGGAATCCAACCAGTAAAGTAAGTTTACCATCATCGTCGAAGAATCCAAGTGAATATAGTACTTCGAGAGGTCTCGCCATTGTTTCTAGTGAGGTTGAAGCAGAACAGTCAAAGCCTAAGATATCATCAATACCCAACACTTTCAACTGCGATTACCAACAATTGTCAAAACCATCAAAATCCATAGCTATTGAAGACTAACAGAATCAATGCATATATACATGTGCGATTAGATATTTCAAGCTCTTAACCTTGTAGTCGACAAAGATTAATTATTGAAGGTAAGATAGGAAATCAAGGTTTGCAACTCCCATGATAAAACAAAGATTTTTACATGACGAAGTACAATCTACTCACAAGAACCTCTACTCCTGATGGAGCCATATACAAACCTGGCTCCTTATCACAGTATTACACTATTACGCCCAATATTTCTATTCCATCACAAACATTGCATCCTCAACTGCTACGAACGCCAAAGGAGGAATCATATTCAACTCTGAAATCCCCAAATTGTGTCATCAAACCCTTCCAAATCCCAATTGGCGCTCTGGACCGCAACTGCGATCAGAAACCGGAACCATAATCAAAGGCAGAACCATTAGATTGCAAAAGTCATTGCAAGTTTGCATCAAAAAAATATTAAATAGACCTCACCATTGGAAACCTCTGTTACCTGGAAATGCTTCGTAGTTGAGGCGCTCAATTGGTATTGTCATGAGTCACTTCTATATTTGTCTCACTGTCTGAGTCTTTCTTCTGTATGTCGCACCAAGAAATATGAAAGAACCATAGAGGGTTCACTAACCATCACAACCAAAAGCAACACAAAAGCCTTCAAAAAATTTATTAATAAACACATTCGAAGTAAAATATTCACCTAAAATTGCATACTCAAAACCCGAGAAAAGGATATCTACAAAATTGATTCAAAATCATAATACAAAATCTCTTCTCGCCAACCTCATCCAGCCGTACCGAATTTGACCACCCGGCTTGGTAATGGAACTCACTATTGTTGTTGTTGTGGTTGTAGTTAACGGCGATCGATCCAGTTCTCTCTCTTTCTGTCACTCCCTTTCTTTGTACATAGTATATTGGAAATATGGAAATGAAGACAGCATACCTGCAACGTGGCCTTGGGTATGTGCTGTAAGGGTAAGTTAGTGGGTGGTTTTGTTATAAGGCATTGCTGTGGAGGTATGTAAACAATGCTTTCTAATATGTACAATTGACGTGGTTGAAACTGTTGTCAGGTTATCATGCATTAAATGCATGTAATATATGCAGTAAAATAAGTCTATCAATTAACACAATTGAGTTTAAATGTTGACCGATCCAATGGCTATTAATTACCCATGAAAAAAGCTTCTCTCTCCTTCATGGGTAATATATAGAGAGAATTTCAGACCAATACGATATAAGCAAACAATACAAAACAACATTGCAAACCCAAATATTACATGAACAGGAGCACAGGACAAACACACAGACAAAAAACCCAAATTTGAATAAAGATGATTATGATACCACCATCTTCCCCAAGAAATAACATAAGTTACACAATAGAGCATAAAACTGACAAATGACAGTCAAAATTTGACACCCGATTCAAATAAATATAACACCCAAGCATCATTAAAAACAACTTTAAAGAGTAACTAATTCAACCAATGACACAGCGATACATCTGTGTATAAATTCAGAGTATATAATATTCCCAGATCCTTGAACTTCTAGGGACAAAAATGAAATAATGACTTGAAAGTTCACAATGAAGTGGTGAATTCTACGATGAAATCCTAAGATTCATAAGATACAAGTATCTATAAGAAAATGCCCACTAAATAATGCACGAAAACATAACAAATGATCCATATTGTCTGAAATGATAAACTAATAGTAAATGAACAACATATCTATAACTTGTTTCCATATAAATTTTCAAATCTGATCGATAAATTAAGAGTTCAGCAACATGTATCATGAATGCCTTTTCAAAATTAAAACAAACAGATTTGCAGCAAAAGAGTGAGAGAATGAAACCTAAATGTCATGGTCAAGGCAGTAAAGTTCCCAGCAGGCGTTTCCGACATAAATATAGGCCTGATTGATGTGCATCAACATGCAGTCTCCCATTTTGCTGGAGATTAGACTTGAGAAGAATCAAGCAATCGAAAAGTAAAACAAACCCAAAAAATCAAAAGGCGTTTCTGAAGATTCCTTGAGATGCAAATGTATGTTCTTGAGAATTAGAGTTACACAAATCGCTAAATTAACAATGTATGCAACTCGCCAATCTGTACACAATGACTTATCCCAATATCTAAAAAGTATAATGCAAACATGAATAGTCCAACGTTTGACACGAACCAACAATGAAGTTTGTTGGGTACAAATTTATATAGAGTTGTAATCAATTTTATTGTAAAAGTTCAGGGGTTGTTTGTGTAAATCCTCAATACTTTGTATTGTGTATAAATAGGAGTGTATGTGTGCTGTTATAAGAGGAATCTGAGATTACACAAAAATACACGGCTGGAATTAGAGAGAAAAGAAGGATTGCTTTCCAAGAAAGCCAAGAACACCAATGTAATATTTTCTCTCTTAATCATTCAATAGATTGTGTTGGATTGATAATTGTTCATATGAATTGTGTTATGTTGTATGAATTGCATGAAATATGAATTCACAATTGGTATCAGAGCCTAATATGGAAAAATCTGAGTGAATTTGAATCTGAAAATTAATTTTTCTATAGCACTGTTTCATCGCAAATGTTGAAATTTTAGAAAATCGCTTGGGGTTTTTGAATCTGTGGATGAAAGGAATTGAATCTTTGATCGAGTGTGCGTATATAATCGTTTAATCTATTGAATTAGGTCTTAGATCTTAATTCCAAACACAAAGATTTTAATTTGAAATTTTCTGAAATTTTGAAAAAAGTCGTGTTCTTCAAGTTCTTGCCAAAACTCGAGAATTTAATTTGAAAATTGAAAAGAACACTTCACAAAATGTGTTTCTGTGTGTAAAACGCATCTTTGATATAAATTTGGAGTCATTTCGTGAATTTTTGTTGAAAAGATCGGATTTACACTTGGAATTAGTTGAAACTGATCAAACTCGAACATATCTAACTCTCAAGCATATTTCGAGTTTCCTCACATGTTGATCGAGTTTTGTCACTTAGTTGATCGAGTTTGTTGTAGGTTTAATCGAGATTTATCATAGCTTTAATAGAGTTTCATCTTGCATCAACTGAATTTGGTTAATTCATCATTCGAGTTTGGAACTTAACCACTCGAGTTTGTATCAAGTTTTAATCGAGTTTGAAGGAAGTATTAATCGAGTTGTATCAAGCTTTCATCAAGTTTGATGATTCGAGTTTGCACACCATATAATTCGAGTTTGCATGCATGTGATTCGAGATTGAAAACAAGATAATTCGAGTTTGCATGCATGTGATTCGAGATTGAAAACAAGATAATTCGAGTTTGCATTCGAGTTTGCATGCATGTGATTCGATATTGAAAACAAGATAATTCGAGTTTGCATTCGAGTTTGCAGGCATGTGATTCGAGTTTAAATACAATATAATTCGAGTTTGCATGTATATGTTTCGAGTTTTGACTATTAATTGTTTGAGTTTAGGTTTACTCATTCATGGTTCATTTGTAACTCAATCGAGTTTGATCATTAACCATTCGAGTTTCATCCAATATCATTCGAGTTTCATAAATAATCATTCAAGTTTTGATTATTTGACCTTTGCTGCTTAAATTGACCATAAAGAACAGGCATAGCCCGTTCGGTAAATTTTCGAGGCTCAAATCCACTCCAGAAAAAAGTTATAGGCAATTTTATGCAGAAAAGCTGAAATTTCAACGTCAAAAAGTCATTTCAGAGCTGATTTTTCACTAGTTAACATTAACTGAAATAGCTTTTCAAAGGGCTATCAGAATTCACTCAGTTTCTCCATAAAAAATCTTGGAAGATTCAATTTTTCTGCAATTCATAATGGAATATGAAAAATTTTCAAAGTCTGAGCTAATTGCAAAACTTACTGAATCTGAAAAGATTCGTAAGAACAATTACGACATTATCGTTCAGTTAAATACTGATAAACATTTGGCGTTACGTGACGTACAAATACTGAATGAAGAAATTCAAAACTTAAAAGAAAAACAAAACTCTGAGAGTTGTGCTCATCAATTGAAAATATCTGAATTACTTAAAGAACTTGATGAGCTGAAACAAGAAAATTTTCAGAATGCAACTCAACTGAAATATCTTTTGCCTGAAAGATCTGATCTTTACAAGAAAGTTCAGGATCTTGAAGATACACTTTGTAAGACAAAACCAACTGATCAGAATTGTATTTTAAACAAAAATGAAGAAATTTTTGCTCTTCAACAAGAGTTGTCTTTAACTAAAGATTTGATTGAGAAGGAAAGACATGAGTTCTTACTTAAAGAACAAGATTTTAAATCAAAATCTGAATTGTTTGAAGATGAAAGACAAATGTTCTTAATCAAAGAACAATCTTTTAAATCTGATTACCAATCATTTGATCATGACAGAAATTCAAATTTAGTCATTATCAAAAGTTTGGAAGATCAGATACTTCATCTTACAAAACAATTACATGTGTTTACTTCGTCAACTGAGTCAAAGGTTAAGACCCCTTCTTCAGTGTGTTTAAAATCCAATGTTGATCACTCTGGTTTGTCTTCTGAAAGTGAAGTGAATCTAACTAACTCTGCTAAGTTTGATTCTTCTTCAGATCTTAAACTTAAGTATCTGTTAAAGATACACAGCGGCAAAGATAAAATTGTTGAACAACTTCCGGTCAAGATTTACACCGGTGAATCTTCAAAGTCAAATTTTCCTAAAGTTTCTGAAAATACTAGTCATTCTAATCAGAAAACATTTTCACAGAAAAATACAAAGTATTATCAGAAACAGGCAAGGACCGGATAGCTTTTCAAAAAGAAAAGTTCGCAAAAGTCTGATAATTCAAACTCAAGTTTCTTTAGAAATTCAGATATTCAATTTTCAAATACTCAAAGAAATTTGTTTTCTGCTTTTGAAAGAGAAGCTGATAGTTATACCTTGCAATGGGTACCTAAATCCAAGTACAAGTGGGTACCAAAACCTGTTTTGAAATGGGTACCCAAGAGCGCTAACAAGTCTGGATCCAAATCTGTTTGGATACCAAAGACATCTTAAATTTTGCAGGTTATAGGTTTCTTATCATTTCAGATAAGGACCCGTTCTTCATTTCAATAGGCTCTTGATTACTTCAGGTCAAGACCCGTGCTTCAACTCAAAATTGGTTTCTAGTTAAATTCAGACTAGAACCCGGACTTCAATGAACCAGAGACAATGGTTTTCAGTTACTTCAGACTGAAACCCAAGCTTATGCGACAAATGGCTTCTAATCACTTCAGATTAGAACCCGATTCTGAAAGACGAATCTTTCTGGAATTCCTGCCCTGCATTCAACTCTGATGCTGAATTGACAAATAGGGAGTTTTATTTTTATAATTTTTTGCTCTTTGTTTCATTTCTATGAGTTGACTAACTGTGTCTGCTTATTTCCAGGGGGAGTTTCAGATGCACTTTGACGATGACATTTTTCAAAACTATGTGTGATTTTTCACGAAAATATTTGACACACACATAAAAAGAGTTTTTGAGCTGAAAAGAAATTTTTTTATGAATCTCTGAATCTATCATTGAGATTAATTGATCTAATCTCTTTTTGAATCTTTGATTTTCATAATCTCATTTCTTCTGAGATTCGTTTTGTTAGAACTCTTCCAATTTATACTGGATTCTCCTGTTATCTCCCATGTGCTAATTCTTTCAAGAAAATCTTATTCTTTTCATATCATATATCAGATTTTCCATTTCATTCTGATATCTCCCAAAATTATCTGCATATCATCTCCAATACCATATAAGTTGGATTTCATCATATCTCATGACCTTTCAAAGCTGAAAATTTTTCTGCTGACTCCGATTATGCACCAATCTGAGTGATAGGCATAAATATCGCTTCTATGGTCTAACCAGAACCGGAAGACCTACCCAAGAAGCAAACCATCAATAGATTGTGCGGGTGAGGGTTCTTTAGGTTTATTAGTTGAGAAGTGTCGGTTATCACGGGATACTGACAGGGTCGAGCAGAGATAAAATATAAATGAGAGGGATATTGATATTGAAAGGAGATGGTGGTGCCTCAGGTCATGCTTTTGCTATAAAGCTGACTGAATTCATTTCTTAAAAGTGAGCCGGAGGGAGCTTAGTTGAAAAATGCTGAGAGCTGAGTGTTGAGAAAAGATTTGAAGAAAATAAAATCCTACCAACACTGTGTCTGCTGGGTAATCCACATAATCTATCAAGCCCTAGGCGACTTGATATTGAAAAAGACGTCATGGACCCAGTGACGCATGCACTTAACCCCACCAACTACTCAGTTATCTCTCAAAAGATTTCTGTTTCAATAATCACGGAGATATAGCACATTTCTATCGATATGTCATTCGGATATTATTGATATTGAAACAAGGAAGACATTTGCTCCGGTCTCCCACTTCATTTGATGCACATTGTGTCTAGAGCTGATTATACACACTTTTAGGACACATCGAGTCTAACAGTCTGCGTGACTATAAACTGCTAGTCCAAAGTGACTAAGCCGGAACAAATAAGAGTGATTCTTTCATGATAAAGCATTTCACGATGACTATTTGGAAATCCTACCAGTGTTAACATCACGCCAGCACTGAAAGTAGGTCACATAGATTTTGTCTATTGTGCAAACAGGAATCCTATGTGGACCTGGACTTGTTTTCTCACAAGATGAATGTGTTTCATTTTCCCCAAAGTTGTAAAGCTTTGTTTTGTTTTAAAAAGATATAATATCAATTCGAGGGGGAGTGAACTTTTTGAGGGGGTGAGATAAATCTGTTTTGTCTAGGGGGAGAGATGTCAGTGTAAGGGGGAGAAAATCAATTTGTAATAATTTCTGAGTTGTAATTGTTGTTGTATTTCTTCTACTGTAATTTCATTGAATTAATGTTTCTGAAGTTTATGCATGATGTTCATAATTTTTTATGATCATCATGAGGGGGAGAAAAGCTGAATTTCAGAAACAACTGTTGAGTAGTTTGAAATCAACTGAAGGCAATTACTACATCATCTCAAGACAATTGATCAAGGAAGAGATTTAAAAGCTATTCATGATCCAAGGGGGAGTGTGCTTACAAGAAAAGAGAAGATCAGAATAGAAGAGATGTGAAGATCAGAGTGAGACAATAAAGAAGAAGATTCAGAGATCGAAGAGAAGGTGCAAGAAAAGTTTCAAGAAAGAATGTTCAAGTTCCCTGCAATGTACTTTAATTTGAAAATTGATTTCATCTCTAAGGGGGAGATTGTTGGGTACAAATTTATATAGAGTTGTAATCAATTTTATTGTAAAAGTTCAGGGGTTGTTTGTGTAAATCCTCAATACTTTGTATTGTGTATAAATAGGAGTGTATGTGTGCTGTTATAAGAGGAATCTGAGATTACACAAAAATACACGGATGGAATTAGAGAGAAAAGAAGGATTGCTTTCCAAGAAAGCCAAGAACACCAATGTAATATTTTCTCTCTTAATCATTCAATAGATTGTGTTGGATTGATAATTGTTCATATGAATTGTGTTATGTTGTATGAATTGCATGAAATATGAATTCACAAAGTTTAAGTCAATTATAAATAAATAGTCCTACATTTGACACGAACCAAGGATGAAACAAACCTATAATTGAATCCCATATGAGTTACTTGAATCTCACAATAGGCAACAAAGAAAGGAATAACCTAATATAAATAGTAGACCTCTGTTGCATAAATCATGTAGTAGGACCCCAGGAAGTAAAGACGAAAACTTAGTACCCAAGTACTTAACAGAAATCTTGGGTATGTTAACATAAAAATGAAAATAAACATTATAAAATCATATTAACTAACAATAAAAATGAATCTGCTCAAACACCTTTAAACGGGTTGCCATCGCCATGAGTCCCACGTCAACACACCCTCATTTTTTAAGTTACTATATCAGGATAGAAAATATATGACATAGTAAAATCATAACTAAAAAAAGCAAATAAGAAGCATTTCACATAAAAAATTGTTAGGTGCACATCACAATGAACATACTAATCTAGCAAATGGTAAACACAATTAAATAAATCAAAACTATAATACATACCATTTTTAACAATGAAGAGTGGATTAGATCAAAACAAATGTAGCAACAATTTGAAAAAACCAGACCAACAACCGGTTATTCCGGTCCGCTATCTTGCCAACCAACAAAACCTCTATTTCAAGATCCATATCCCAATCACTGACCAACAAAAAAAAAAACAACCCTTACGATAAACTATTGTATCCATATCCCAATCATAGATAATTCACATGAAACTTGCCCAAAACATCTCAAATACAATTTTAATTGACAAATCATTGTAAAGTAATTATAAAATCAACTGAATTCACCCAATATTCTAAAACCGCATGTGATAAATATAAATAATAATATATGTGTCCATCATCTTTTGTGATTCTGGTTGTAGATTTTAACAGAGTTACAAGCACCACGACCAAATACCTTACTACCACCTCATTAAATTATGTCCCAATTGAATGTCCCTGTACATGTAAATTATGTCCCAATTGAATGTCCCTGTACATTAAATTATAACCAATTTAAAGTAAAAAATGTTCAGATTATTTCATAACTTGTAGGATACTTTTAGGACACTTTCATAAGAGAACCACAAAGATGAAGGTACATGTCAATGGGTAGAACATAGAAACATCACAAGCCATGTGAAGTATTTGGTATAGAACCAAGAGTATACATTCAGTGATGTAGTGGCTCACCTGGTGCTTGCTAAGCTATCCAATTTTTAATTCAGAATCTGCACTCAAAGTATAACAAAGTTGTAACAAAATATGGCACGTGTATAGGTAAAGGAAAAACGGTTTGTGAATAGAATGTAACCTCTAATGACTTACCTTTTCGATGTTTTTATACATTGATTCATCATAAAAGATGCCCCACCGTTACAATCATGTTACATCTTTATGCTTTAATAAATAATCATCGTCATAAAAGAGCGAAAAGAATTAATGAACTTTGTTATGGTATTTTAGCTATTTATGCACAATCAAACACATAGATTAGACTAAAAGTTATCGAAGTCAAATTAAGTGAGTATACATGCGATTGATTGCATAAACTACCAACGATTCGTAATATACGTCTGCGTTGCTACATCCAATTTAATAGAAGTTGAACAACTACAAAAAAAAAAAAATCATTTATAGCCTCTGTCATATATAGTTGATAGTTGATGGGGCTCTGTTCAATCACAATGAAATGACAACGACGAACACAAACTCCTCATAAAACTAATTAACCTAATGAGGTAATATGGTGCTTCTGTTTTCCATGTCTCCATTTGGGAATATGAAGATTTTTACAAAACATAGTAAATAAATTGAAAATAAAAAGATTTTGTATCTGGTTATCAATCCAGTACATATATGCAAACATAAATAAATAGAATTTCAAGAACCCTAATAAAACAGTAAATTGTCTCACCTGTTTGATCCTCAATCAATTGAAATCAGTAGCATTCTTCATAGCCGCCACAATTGAAGGCTTCACCGACAATCTCAAGAGAATTTTGTATCTGTTTACTTGCTTGACGCAAAGTTATATTGGGAAAATATAATGTTGTACAATAAGCTTTATCAGAAGTAAAACAATTAACACAATCTGGATTAAATGTTGCAAGATCCAATGCCCGATATTGAAGGAGGGGATTACATTCTCTCTCCTTCGTGGGTAATATATAGGTAGAATTAATCCATTCTAATATACTGTCACATCAAATCAACCAAGATTTACATTGATAATTGCATCAACTAATTAGATGGAATATACATCCCCATTACACTTGGGTAAAAAGATAACTTGTTATAGGACATTCGTTTATATCATGCTTATCATATAAGATACCTAATTACACACATTAATTATTTATAGTTTTAAAAATTTTATGTGGTTGATTGAGTTCATTTTTACATGAGCAACATCACAGTTGCAGACCGCAACAATTAGTTGCATAGAAGTGAACCTTACTCTTTCAGCAACTGCACATGGTAGCAAAGTTTAGTCTTGTGTCCTGGCCTACCCAACGATTATGAAGTTTGGATGAATATTACGACTCTACTTCTATATATAATGGTAGTAGAGTGTATAACTACCCAAACAAACTCCAAAAAAACCCTCCTATGACCAATAATGTGTCAAAAATTCTAGTTTTATACCTCAAAATTAACATGACTTATAATTACGATATAAACTTATTAAGAAACTGATATAACATAAAAAACTGATAACATAATCATTTTGTGAATTTAAATCGGTGATGCTTAAATCTCTATAGTCAAATTATCACATACAATACTTTTGAAATCATAGTGCATACAAAATATTGGATCCATGAAACTCAAGAAACCAAACTTTGATGTAGAAAAAGAAGAGTTGTATTTATTCTACCAGTTAGGGGATTCTACCATAACATGAACTTGGCATGTTGGAAAGTAATGTCATGAAGTAAATTGCTAAACCAAGTTATAACCACTGTCAAGTTTTTTCAAATTGAAGAAGAGTAATCAAGTAATCATACACTAAAATGTTCAAAATGCTTAAATCAAGTAATTCATGGCCGACACATGGTTCAAGCATAGATAGATCCCATAGGTCACTCAAGAACATTAATATTCTCCAAGATTTATGGGAAAAACCAAGAACATACCATCACATTTTCATATCCAATTTAAATCTCGTGTACAATATCCACTAAGAAGACAAAATGGTAGCCCAATATGAACAACAATAAAGATTTTCATGCAATGCTGAATTTATCTATGGAACACAAACTTGTATCTCTTAAAATTCAAGTTTCATTTATGAATTCAACTTTTGAATTCAGTTTTCAATTTTCCAAATTCGAGTTATGAGACTGATTCTTTAACAATTACAAAATCACATCTTTGTTCTTAGCATTGTTGTACGATTCAAACGTAATTGTCGTAATGTGTGTCCTTCGTTGCAAGAACCTATAATCACACTTCTTAGATGATACTATTCAAAATAACTGTGAACTTAAAGACCATATGCTAATTTGCAATAGATAAGTACATATTTTTAAAAACATGTACAATTTAAACTTTGTCGTATTACAAGACAATTCTATTCAAAATACTACAGTTTTACATCGAACACATATAACTCAACAATTTTATATTCAATCATATAAAACAAAATTCAACAAAAAAGAACATCAATCAACGTGATTAATATACATACATACATACTTATATACACACACATACACATTTAATCCCAATTAGCATCATAAAACCAACCCAAGCACAGGAATTTGCATATACATATACATAAAATCTAGACCAAAGAATAATGTATTAATACATAAACAACGTTTAACATAAAGATAGATAAAGTAATCACACAAATGAAGAACAGCAAAGAAAGTTTAAGAGGCATTGAATCGAACCAAAGAAAAGAAACAAATCCGGTTAAACAACTAAAAAGAGACATGATGAGAAACATATAACCAATAACATAAAATCAAACAAAGCAACAATTTAAACAAAAACACCTCATCGATCATTTTGTAACATAATGTATCAAATGAAATTCTTCTGCTTTCTTGCAGATTTTGAAGATTATTATTTCATATGCAATTTAAATAAAAAACATATAGAAGTTTCAGCAATTCAATTGAATTCATCCAGCCCTTCTAAAATTTTTATTAATTTAAAGCACAAGCCAAACCTTTATATTGGCCAAAACCTAATTTAACATTTTAATTCTCATTCTCATATGAAAACCACAAAATTATCAAAATCTACATTAAAAAACTAAAATTCAGATATGCGCTTTGTAATACGAAAGATATAAAAATTAGAAAACAGGGGGAGAAGCTTAAGCTCATTACCATATAGTACCAGACATAAAAACCCATTCAATTTCGAAAGAAAATCTCAGAATTTGGAATGTGATAGAAAATTACCAGACGTAGGATCCATTAAAATACGGTGTATCTTCGCAAAAATTCTCTCCATTGACCTCCTCCGTCGTCCCGATTCCTTCGTTCAAACAGAAAAAATCATAGTCTTTGTAATGAATCACAGGCATTGGCGGCATCTTACCTATGGCGCTTAACCCATTGATGTCGTTTCTCCCTTTGTCTCTGCATCGCTACAAAGAATTACACAAAAAAAATGAAATCTGAAAAACCCTAAGTCTAAATAAAGTTGTACCTTCAAAAACAAAAGGAAGATGATGAGATGAAGAAGAATCACGGCTGTCATGCTTGGAGACGATGAGGAGGGCGATGGATAAGCAGTGATGGCGAATGAGACAGGGGCAGGAGCATGGTTAGAGGACTGGTGAGGCGAAGAGGAATGCAGGCGGTGGCTGACGGTGGAGAGCCAACAGTGTCTCCTAGAGCGTGTGTGCCTATGTTTATGATCAGTTTTCCAAGTTTTGTAACTTTGTACAACAGCGGAAGAGCCGTAGCAGTTTTGAACAAAAGAACGTGGGTATAAATCGTAGGTATAGTTGGCTGTAACTGTTTGTGCCATGATGGAAATCAGTTGCTGAAAAATGGGGTTTTGTGCAGTAAGGTCATGTACTCTATGCATATAAAGAAGTAAATGAATTAACACGGTCCAGATTAATTCTGCTCAGATCTAACGGCTCAAATTACCCATGAAGTTTCTCTCTCCTTCATGGGTAATATATAGGGGGAATTATAAATTGATTTTGTTAACCACATATTGTTAAAATTTTAAATTTATCTTATCTTTCTTGACAATTTTTTGTTATTAATTTTGACATAACATTAATTTATGTATTGTTTTACCATGCTTTCGTAGAAATTACAATAAAAAAGTAAGAGGATTTTTAGTTTGTAGATTTTTTTTTTGAGTTATGCATTTTGTCAAAATAAGGGGAAATGTGTGATTAATATATAAGGAGGACGTTTATTAACCCAAAACACAACCTCCAATTTTTCGGTTTTCAAAATTTTTATTCCTTAGTTTTGATTCGGTGTTTTGGTTTATTCCTCACCCGTACATTGAAGTGTGAGACACTCCAAGGATGCATCTAAAGTTAAATAACCATTTAATTCTTCTGCAAAAAAGCAACATGTTTTCACGTTTTATGCGTTTTCATCTCTTCATGTTACTTTTTTCATAAAAGTCCTCAAGTTTTTTTTTTGGTTTAGTGAAATCTCGGTTTACTAATTATAACGGGGTTCTAATGTCCAAAATTTCGTTAAACCAAAAAGGAAACATTAACTTGAGGACTTTTATGAAAAAAAAAAAACATGAAGGGACAAAAACATAAATAAAACGTAAAAACATATTGTTTTTTCTTAACAAACCTGAAAAAGAAAAAAAAAGTTATATGGACAACATGAAGATTTTGAACACAAGCAAATAAATTGGTAATGCATTAACAGAATTTCCTTTAATTCCTTCTAACTCTAAATCCTTTAACATATCCTTTAACACATATGTTGTCATGACAAGCCCTTTATACTATTTTTATGAATACAAAAGCATGTACAGTGACTGACCTAGATTCTGAGTTTGTCAATTGCATAATTTTACTTGTCTTACTAGTTCGATAATTCAATGATAACACTGGTCCGTTCAGATCGACAAATACAAATATTTAATTTAAAGTAACATAAATAATCATAGATGATCAAATAAACTGAAAAGAGTGTGAAAAAAATCAATTAAATAAAAAAATTTAAATAAGTTATCTCACAGTTGTTCTCTATATTGTTTGAACTTTTGAAAATCGATCAATTCAAAACATTCATATTTCTAAATTTGAAATCAAATTTTAAACAGACACAATCACAGTTCCTTTGTATTTTAAAACTAAAATTAAATTTTCATTACAAGTCAATAAATCAATTGAATTTTTTTGTTCGTCTAGTCGGTATTGTGGTTAGTTTTAGGAATAGACTAAAAAATAAATGTTCTATTTTGTTTATTGGCTTAATGGGTAGTTAGTTATAAAATTTGTGTTAATATAATATTTTATTATTTGCTAGTGTTTGGTCCCTATACTCATAATTTAATAAGAACATGATAGAAAAAGTCTAGTTATTGATATCTGTCTTAGTGACTTAAAAGATACTGCTCATATACAACTCTTTGGTTTGAAATTCTTAGTATGTGGCTGTTTGATTACATTTTCCATTAAGTGCTGTCTGGATTCAGAGAGCTGTCTGGATTAAGTAATGCTGACTAGAGAAATTTTATTGGAAAAGATAAAAGGGGGTAATATTGGAAAATAAATGGTCTGACTTGGGAACACATAGGGTCTCTTTGCTTATTAATTGGGCTGACCGAATTTGAGTTCTGATTTTAATAAGTCATTATCAAACAAAGCTTATTTCAAATGGACTGACTGAATTTTTTAGATTAAGCCTAATAAGTTGTTATCAAACAGCCCCTTAACAGTGACTAATATTCCTTTTGTGCTTGTCCCATGACTTAAAATACAATCATTGAAGATGAAGTTTGTAGACAAGAAAATGATTACTTGCTGAAGTGTAGATCAACAAGTAATCACTTAAAGTGAAGAACGAAGTTTGTTAGTGAGTTCGTGACAGACTCACTAACTCCAATGTAATTTTAGATAAATATTCGTCCAAATAAAACCATAAACATTTCAAATTACAATGCAAGTAGTCAAACACTTTTTGTATTTGTTCGTACGATGAAGATCAACAAAATGAATGACGCATACAAAAGTATTATTTTTTTTTTAAATTATGTTTTTGTACTATGTCTACTCATTTAAGGATAATGAGTCATCTTGTCATTTAATATTCATTTGTCAACGGTTAATACTCATTTGTCAACGAATTAAAATGCGACAATGTCAAAAATATGATTGAGAACGTTAAATACACAATATTCTGTATAAGCACAAGCTCGGATCAATGCTCAATACTTTTGGTACTCGAATCATCAAGACATTTAAGAGCTGGATAGTTTTCAGCAAATATTTTTCTCAGTAAACTGTTAGAAATGTAAATTGTACCATCTATCTTCAAAATAAAAGTATTTAGAATAAGTTTAACATGTTCTCTTCCGTAATTACTTTTGTGATTTGTTTTCACCATTGAAAGAAAACAAATTTATCCTTCAAAAAGACTGAAATTGTTGTGATTACATTCAACCTCTCATCTTTAATATTGTCTCTAGGAATTGCAATACTTGTCAACTACAACACGACCACCACGTCCGAGCAGTTTTTATATTAATTAATGGTTTAAGATCTTTGATTTTAACCATCATAATAAAAAATTAACATGAAAAGCTCTAACTCTGCAAATCCTCCTTCTCTCACCCATCATGTTCACATGTCCAATATCGCACCTCCAAATTTTAAAGGATAGAAATTCCAGGTCTATTGCATTGAAACACTCATACAACATAATATTGTTTTATACATAATTATCAATAATTTAGAATAATGGTGTCCAAGGATCATCAATTACATTTACAATGATATGACAATTTAAAATTTTCTATTTTTTAAATATTTTACATGAACACCATTATAAAATTTCGATAGAATTATACTTTTTGAATAATCAATATTAAAGTATATTTTATAATAAATTCTAACCACCTAATCAATTATATTTCTCGAGAAATGTCAACTATTGATTACCCAAATTGTCTTCATCAATGTCGAAATAACAAGTTAGCCACTTCAAGGTATTCAAACCCTCGAGCCATGGAACTCAGCTCAACAACTTCTTTACACTTGTTAACTGTTCATGAAATGTGGGAAAAATGAGGGGTAAGCAAATATGATTTGTTTAATGGGTTACTAGATTGATATGACATACAAGGCATATAACAATGTATAATATCATTACATATGTATAGGAGCTGACAAATAAAAAAAAAAGATACCGCTGGTCCAAAAAGAGCCTCTTGAACCAACCTGTAGGGATAAAACTCAATATATATAAAGTTGGAAATAGAACTCAAACCAACAAGTCAAGAGGGAGACTCAAGAACATGCGCGGTGTTAAGCCCGGGTAGAATCAAGAACATGACAATCATAAAGCTAGTCGTCACCCGAAGTTCGGCCACCTACTTCGTAAGCTTCCGAAAGGACACCAAGTTTTTCAGACATATCTGAAATGGCGTTAAAATCAAAAACCACCGTCTCGCTATTTCCTTTCTTCGGTGCTACCTTTTCGATTTAGGCTCCTTCCCTTCCACCGCATAGCTGCGGTGCCGGAGAGACTAGAATAGAAGAGTCCGCCGACTCCTTCTAGAAGATTGATTGGTAGCAGCAGACCATTGAGACTGAAGGGGACGGGAAAAGAAATGTCTTCAAAGAAAGAAACTGGGGTTCCCAATTTTATACGTACAAACATGCAGTATTGCGTTAAATATAAAATACATGTTGGACATTCAGTGAGGCAAACTGAATAAGTATATGCTCAATAACAATATCAGGTCAAAAGATAATGCATCAATAGTGTTATTTGAAGAGAAATGGTTGCAAATGATAATTAAATTTGAAGGCACCATGGTCACATAAACAATGTATAATGTACTTCAAGCATTATATTCTATCACTGGTTTATTATCCATGTAATACATGAGTTTACATATAAATATTTAAAAAGTGAAAAAAAAATTATTTTATATAATTCTAAGCTTTAAACAAATTAAAATATAATAAGATAGTTATTGATCATAAAATTAATCAATATTAATAAAGACTAATAAGTGAGTAAATTAGTTTTGATTTTAAATTAGATTTAGTTACATGATATGCGACAAAGTGAAATGTTGACATTTGACAAATTAAATGAGTAGATGACAAGTGGCAGTTTAGTTACTCATTTATTAGTATTTATAGATAGATTATAGATTATACATATAGATTTAAATATGATCATAATATGTTACATGCATAATGGCATAATGAAACACAAACATGTTACATGTATATATATATATGTATGCATCACACACATCAAAACTAAAACTCACAACAATAGACAATATATAACCTTAAAAGAGAGGTAGTCTGCAAAATGTCCGTTGAAGCCCAATTATGACATCTAGCTTTTCAAACCGGCAACCAACACCAACTTTTGATCCCAACCTATAAAACACTCATATTTCAAGTATTTATAAAATGACTTTCGTGTAATGGTGTCGTATTTTGGCCATAACTCTTTCATATGAAATCGGATTTAGGTGATTCAAAAGCGCAGACGAAGAAGACACATAGGGATACAACTTTCATCTTTTGAGAATCAGCCCAAAGTCTGAGCAGGTCTGCTCGATTCTCATGTTTTCTTCCTGGACGAGTTCAAAGTACCCAAACACCATTATTAGTCATTTAACCACTTCAAACCTATTTGTTATGCAATACTAAGTTACATTTAACATCTATAAACATTATATAACACTTTAATCATTCATTTGGATATCAAATCCTTGGCCAAAGCTTGATCTATAATGGATCAAAATGCCTAATTCAAGTTCATGAGTTTATAACTCATCATCCACCTCAAGGCTTAATACCACTTTTTGTATAAAAATGTTTATGTATGATTAGCCAATTGATAATTCTAAAATTTCAAACAAGCTTTCCATTTGTATTTTTGTGTGAACTTCAAGAATCCAAGGTTTGCCATTAAAATTATGGGAATGGAGTCAATAAACTCCAACCCAACTCTTGAACTCATACACACTAATTCCTTGATGAGAAAATCAATGAACTTTCATGTCAAATGACTTTAACATTCATATAATCTATATAAATCATCATATGGAAACCATGTTTCTTCCATCTTCATGGGAACCCATGAACATGGAAGTGTGAAATTATACATTAACAAGAGTGAAGATGATGATGATGAAAGAATGTTACCTTTACGCACTAAAATACTTGCATAAACTTGCAAGACACATCATCAATGGAACTTTTTCCTTTTGGAAATAAGTAACCTTAGGTTGAGCTCTTCCTAATGTGTTGGAGATAAATTGATCGAGTGAAAATGATGAAAACGATTGGGGATGTGTTATTAATCCCACTTGGCTACCAACTATCAATTTGCATCCCTTAGGTGCGTTTGGTTCGCATATTTTTTTTTTCTGGGATTTGCATTTTGTTATAGGATTTGCATTATGCAGCATTTGCATTTATCAGGATTTTATCAAAGAATCTACATTATATTTTAGTCTAAATGTGCTAATATGAAGAATGCAATGTAACTGAGATTTAAAATCTTAGGGGGGAGGCTGAGCTGTTAAATAACAAAGAATGAATGGATTTAAAGAATCCTGAGATTTTAAATCTATACTGAAATTTGCAAACCAAACACAGGATTTTAAATGTAAATCTCAATGAATCTCAGAAAATCCATGAATCAAACGCTCGGTTTTTAGTTTCATACACCAACACCCTTGAACCTTTTGTGCACTACAACTAACCCCCATGTTCTTCTTATTAATACATTAAACTTCCTTGACCATCTTTTATGTTTTTCAACCTTGTACTTCTTGTTTAGGTACTTGTACATAATTCTTGTCAAGTATGGTGCAAGCATTGGATGCCCAAGGTACAAGTTATTCAAGCACTACTATATTAGAAGTCTTGTTTATTTAACTTCAGAAGTTATTTAAGTTTAGGTTAGTCTTTGTTCGAACTACAACAAACTTAAGTACAAGTGTTTACTGCTTTAAGTATAATTTGATTATGCAAATATGCATGTCCAATATACTTGACGTGTCCTTGTAATGATTTTGTAGTGAAAATATCATATCTATATTAATCATGATCAATATATTTAAGATGCATTTAGTGATTTAAATATCACCTTGAATTTGAAGATGTTATATGCATGCTATTGCACATTAAATCTCTCAAACTTTATACTATCAAAATTCTACAAGATGAACCTTGCACACTTTTGATCACTACAAATGTTCCCAATACTGATGAGGAGATCTCTGTACAAACTAAGCGGATCCAGGAATTTTTGTTAGTAGTGTCACTTTTTTTTTATCGTGAGTTTAATACTTAGATTTTTGAAAAATTTTCTAAGATGGATCGGGTCACCGAAACGGGTTGCCAATAGGGATGAGTTCGGTACCGGACCGGTTGGGCTGATACCGTACCGATTAGTACCGCTTACATTTATATGACGATTTGGGATACCGAATATCGAAACCAGGTAGTACCGATCCCGAAATATGACAATTACATAAACCGAAGACCGGACCGAAGGTACCGGTTTGGTCCCGGTTCCGTACGGTCCCAGTTCGGTTACCGGTTTTCAGTATAAAAAATTCATCGCTAGTTGCCAATACAAAATTAACAAGATTTTTCTACTTAAAAAAGTAGATAGTATAATACCATTAAAACTTAAAATTAATAAGTATCGTAAGTCTTAAAGTTTTATGGTTGTTGCATTCGAGTATTCATCTATTGAAGTCTTAAAGTTTTACAATTATTGCTTTTGTAAGTGTTACTCAAAAAAAAATCGGGTGTTACTTGAGTTTTTCATACACACGTATCTCAATATTTTGAAAATTTATCGATGTCAAGTGACACTCCACTTTATATACCAGAACCGCCCCTGTAGACCATGATCTGATGAAGATAGGCGTCTGGTCAGTTTGGACACTAAATTGAAGACATCATTATCTCTTGACTCCTTGAGGATGTCATGTCCTCCGTTGTTAAATACAAGACTTCACAAACAATATGAATATATTCAATTTCCGGGCATTGAAGAATTATTGGAGAACTATAAAGTACGGAATCAACTTTTAAATGAGTATATGGTTTGGATTAACTAATAAAATTATAAATTGTCAGATTTTCATAAAATAAAGTCTTTAAGTTTATTATTTCGTAGTCTATTCACATTTCAACTAACTTATAAATTTCTCTTTTTAATTCATTCAACTGGGTATTATTAATTAGGGTTAAAGTCTTACAATAGCAACCTATTTTTGAAAATGTATCGATATGATACGTCTACTTTTTTAATAGTCTATACGGTACGTGTACTTCATTTTTCTGTATCAATATGGTCATTCTACAATCTACATAATAGAGCACGGTTTTAACATACGAAACATGATTCTAATCGTATGAAAAACAAGGGTCTATTACAAATATGGTCATATCGGTATGAAATATTAAAGTAACCATGACGACATTTGAAAAAGTAGACGTACCATATTGATAAATTTTCAAAAGTAAGTTACTATTGCATTACTTTACCCATATTAATTAAGTTAGCAAATAAAAAAATTTCACCTACCTATTTGAATTTTATGATTGAAACATTTTTGTTCTAATTGAAAGATGCAAATGTAAAAATAAATCTATTGAACCCAGAACTAAACCAAAAACAGGTTTTTATAAAGGATGTAAAGCGAAAACCAAACCAAACCGGTTACGGTCCAAAGTGGTCTCACAATCGGGAGGGTATCCCACAAATGATGCTTGGTTTTAGACAAGAATAAACAGTTACAACAGTTGATACAGATTTAGATTAAGGATTCGAACATGATCAGTGGTACACGAAAATGTCAGACTCGTAACACAAACTACATTATCTGACGAATTTTAGTTTCATGAGTGAGTCTACACATTGAGTTTCTGTATTTTTCACTTCCAAAGTTTAACGATTTTATCATGACTAGCAGAAGCCACCAAGCCTGTAACAGTCGACAACGCCAAACCAGCAATTAAGCCCTCGTGTGCCGACAGTGTCATCGTCTTGTTCTCTGTCATGTTCCAGAGCTCCAGAGACTGCGTTAGCGACGAAAATATCAGTCATGCATTAATCGGTTGTATTGTTATACACACAACACAATTTACAAATAGATAATTTTTATGTCAGGCATATTAATTTGGTTCCAACACAAGGAAATTGGGAAAATAACTTTGGGTTAAACCAATGTTATTAAAAGCGAAAGTCGCACTCGAGGCGACATGCCTTGATTAGGGACTAAGTCGAGAGGCGCAAAAAGGCGAGGGCCCGAGCAAAGTGAACCAACTAAAATTTAGAAAATACCTTACATGACAATGTTACCATAAAGACAAAATAAAAGCATATTGTGTAGAATTATAAATATAATATCAAATACACTACCTCAATCTGTAATTATTAGTAGTGGCAAACAAAGTAAAATGTTCCAAAAGATTGCTTAAGGCAAACCAGAAAGCCGAAGTCAACCTTCTAATAGACAACCTTTGATGTTTTCTGGAGGTATAATTGACCATGCAAACTATGTTTTATGTCTTAAAATCCTAATAGATATTTATGAAACAAGGCAATCGACTCTCGCCTAACTCGCCTAGGACTAGTCGTGCAAGGTGCTCCTGAACATCTTAAAGGCGCCAAGCCTGAAATGGCCTGACTTAGTCGCAGAGGCGCAGGCCTTTAATAACATTGGGTTAAACTACACTGTTGATCATATAACTTTTAGATTTTGTCCCGTTTAGTCACTAAATTATTTTTTGTATACATTTAGTCACTAAACTACTTTTTGTGTACATTTAGCCACTAAACTTTAGTTTATTAACTTACTTTGGGAAAATGATAAAAAAAAAAACGAATAGCTAAATGTGTATAAATATGATGATTTAATGTTCAAATGTGTACAATTTTCAATGGTTAAACGTAAAAAATAGTTTAATGGCTAAATACGTACCAAAAAAATAGTTTAGTGGCTAAATGTATGCAGAAAAAATAGTTTAGTGGCTAAAAAAATCTGAAAGGGTTCAAGTCTTGTGGCTGGCAGGTATGAGAATTAAGTTCTGCCTAGTGGTCTTTGGGTTTTGGCCGATACTCGACTAAACGATGTTTTGGGCCGTTCAGTAAAATCGATTTACCTCACGCGATAGGCATGGGGCTGTTTGGCATTGACCCGTTGGGAGTCCAAGACAACACACCTTATTTTTGTAAATTTTCTTAAAAACCAACAAATAGATCATTGAACTGTTTTTGTTTCTATTTAAGTAAGGGTAAATCGCCAAGAAATAAAACATAAATTTTGACGATAAAGACATTGTGAAATTTTTTAGGCCAAAAAAGGTTCCAAAAAAATATATTTTTACCGAGAAATGACATTAAATTTCAATTTTTTGGCCGAGAAAGATAATCAAATGTTATTTTTTGTTGGAAAAAGAACCATAAAATTAAAAATTTTCCTTCTTAATTGGTTTTCGATACCCTTTTTGTCAAAAATGAATTTTATGTTACCTTTCATTAGACCTGGCAATACGTGTATCAGTGTCGTGTCGCGTGTCAGACACGAATTTTACACGACACGAATTATAAAACGTGTCAGTGATCTGAAACACGAACACGACATGCAACAAATTCGTGTGACACGTGACACATAGCAAAAGCCGGTTCGGCTATAAATATTAATAAATAAAACAAGATCAATAAACAAAGATTTATTTTTAAAAAAAAAAGGGATTCGGGGTTCTATCGATTTCCAGTAAAAAAACACGCATAAAACACGTGTCACACGAAAACACGAATTTTACCCAAAATATATTTCAAACATAATAACCTTAAAAAAAATTTCAAATTAATTAATTAAGTGGGAATCTAATGTCGTGTATATCCGTGTTATCGTGTAACACGAAATTTATGCGTGTCTTACACGTGTTAATTCGTGTTTTACCTGTATAAGACACGAAACACGAATTTACAAAAAACACGAATTTGTAAAACCCATATACGGAAAACTCGTGTCGTATACGTGTCATGTCTGTCGTGTACCAAATTGCCAGGTCTACCTTTCATGGTCTAAAAACTTCCATATTACCTTTATTGTCAAAATTTGTACTTTATGCTATCTTTCTTGGTGATTTGTCATTTTAAGAAAATGGACAATGTTAGCGGTTCATGGTAGAACACAAAAAATGGTTCCTCAAACGGAAAAGCTGATGAAGTATAATCGTTTTTCAGTGATTTCCGGAATTGCTAGGCTCAAAACAATGGGTTAGATATAAAATGTCATACTTTAACTGCAATTAAATTTTGAACAAACTATTCTGCAAAGGCAAGTTGACCCAAGAACGAAAAACTAACCTGGTAACAGCCGATGACTAATAATGAAGCATAACTAGGATGAAAAACACAAGAATGGAACTTGTTCCCGTTACAGCTAAGGTCATGTATACACTCCCCTTCGTTCCCTGACATAAGGGACCAAACTCTGACAGAATCCTCACTAACCGACGCCAAATACTCGCCTTTCGGGTCCCAGCATACGGAATGAATCGGTTTTGTATGCCCCTACCATCGCAAAATCAAACCCAAAATCATCAGCATGGTTATCGTTGTCGAGAAAATATAAAAATCCAAAAAGATAAATCGAGTAGAAAAAAGAGAACCTGTAATGAACGTCGACAAGCTTGCGTCTCAACGTCCAGTATCGATACGATGTTTTCCGCAGCTGCTGCGAGATATCTTCCATGCCGTGGCTGGAATCTCACTTGAGCCGTTCCCCCCTGATCCATGAAAAGGATATTAAAAACTTGAACTTGTGTCATTTGACTTCACAAAGACGGTCCCAGAAAGCCTGTTATTTAGACTCGGACCATGACCAAGGTCCCTCTTTGCCTTACAAATATGGGTTGATTGTCAAAAAAAGGTAACCAACTTTACATTTTATATTGTTTAAGGTAACCACGTTTATTTGCATAGAAAAAAGGATCAATCTTTCATTTATTAATTAATTAAGGTAACCAACTTCATTTTTGTTCATTTAATACATTCATTTTCTATTCATTTAAGGTAACCAATTACCTTAAATGATTAAAAAAAAAATTCGATCATTTTTCCTATTGCAAACAAACTTGGTTACCTTTAACAATAAAAAAGGTTAAGTTAGTTACCTTTTTTGGCGATTAACCCTAAAAATATCCATAAAATTGTTGCAAAATCACCAAAAACATATTTGTTGCAGATATTATGAAACTGATTCAATATTTTTACTATTTTCACACACAAAACCTCAAAAACACAAGGATTATACTATGGTTGGGGCTAGTATCTTACCTTGAATACACGTGCACAGCTACCATTAGTTATGCTCCAATATCGTATTTCCCCATCACCATCGCATGAGCAGATGAGGTCATCTTTATTCGGGTGGAAGTCTAACGACATCACAGATGCTGAATGGCCGATAAACGTACGTAGAGAGAACCCAGGCTGAAGTACGAAGACAAAATACGATTTAAACGACAGACCCAATAAAATTTAGAATAAATCCATAGAAGAATTGTGAACCCACATTGTCAGCATCCCAAACACGGACTGTTTTATCAAAAGATGATGTTGCAAGACGAGGCATGCTTGGGCTGAAGCGCACATCTGTGATCAGTGATGAATGTTCTTCGAGAGTGGTCTTTGGCTTTAACGTATCTGTGTACCACAATACAGCCTGCATACAATATATCACACGTTTACGTAAATCTTATTTGTTCTAGATCTTTTTTCGTGATTCCTTAGTGCTTATATATTACTAAAAATAAGAATTTAAAAGAAAACCCACAACGATGTTTCAGTTTTTGTTCAGTTAAGTCCCTGAACGTGTTTATTTAATGATAACACCCTAAACATTTTGTTTGAATGGTTAAGTCCTTGCACTTGCAAAATGAACGATCGAGTCCCCAATCTTAAAAACATGGATGTCACCGTTATTATTAAATCATTCACTTTCACAAAGTGTTGATGATCGTTGGATTTTATATAGTGGCAAGGACTTAGGCTGCATTTGGTAAAGAGCTTTCGGGAGCTTTTAGGAGCTTCAGCTTTTGATTTTGGAAGCTCAAGCTCAAAAGCTCCGTTTGGTTGATTGGAGCTTAAGCTTTTGATTCGAATTTGAAAGCTCTCAAAAGCTCTTTCACAAGAAGCTACTTTTCAAAACGAACAAAATTAATTTTTTATCCTCCAAATAAATTATAAACTACAACTTTTAATTAATATCAATGTCTTTTTATGTCATTTAATACTAAAAGCTACAACTACAACTACAACTACTTTACCAAACACAATTATAAAAATCCAAAAGCTCCAGCTAGTCGTGCCAAACATAACCTTAATCATCCAAACAAAATGTTCAGGGACTTAATCATTTTCTTATATAAAGGTCAGGGTCTTCAAAATTCATTAATAATGTACATTTTAAATGCTCAAAAAGCAAAAGTTCGATGGATTTTTCAAAATTTTCCCTACTAGATTCTCCATGGTAATTTTACCTTTTTATCATGACCACCGCTTGCAAGAAGTTTACCGTCTGATGAGAAATGGCAACAAACCACCTTGCTTGCACTAGCACGAACGGAATTCACCTCCGTAAATGTGAACTCTGACATTAGACAAAAACAAAAAGTGAGAACTCAAACTTACAAGAAATGGCAACCACAATGGTTTGCAAGTATAAGCAGTTTTGGACAGAATTTGTAGAAACATAAACGTAAGAAAAAAAAAAAAAAATCTACTAGACATCTTTGTCCAGATTTCAAAATAGTACATTCTTGTGCTGCGTAGTGTTCATTTTTTGCATCCTTGAAAGAACAATGGTTCTTTTGGAACAAAAAGCCCAGTCGCTCGAGGAACAAATTGGTTTCAGTTGACCCATCAACATTTTCATGCCCATTTTTTAAAAGGTTAAGTGTTATTTTGACCATCCAACTTTTAAATTTTTTTCGATTTAGCCATTAAACTATTTTTTGTCTCGATTTAACCACTAAACTATTTTTTGTATACATATTTAGCCACTAAACATTCTTTTTACCGATTTAGCCACTGAAAGTTGTCCCGATTTGGCCACTAAACTATCATATTTTGTATCGATTTAGCCATTAGTTTTAGGGTTAAGTGTTATTTTGACCATCCAACTTTTAAATTTTTTTCGATTTAGCCATTAAACTATTTTTTGTCTCGATTTAACCACTAAACTATTTTTTGTATACATATTTAGCCACTAAACATTCTTTTTACCGATTTAGCCACTGAAAATTGTCCCGATTTGGCCACTAAACTATCATATTTTGTATCGATTTAGCCATTAGTTTTACTCATTTTTCCCAAAATAGAACATTAATCAAAGTTTAGTGGTTAAATCAGGACAAAAAATAGTTTAGTGGCTAAATGGGACAAATCTGAAAGTTGGATGGTCAAAATGGTACTTAACCCTTAGTTTTATTCATTTTTCCCAAAATAGAACATTAAACAAAGTTTAGTGGTTAAATCAAGACAAAAAATAGTTTAGTGGCTAAATGGGACAAATCTGGAAGTTGGATGGTCAAAATGGTACTTAACCCTTTTTTAAAATATCTATTTGAACAATAAATAAATGTTTTAGATATGATCAGGAAAACTACATTATAAGAATAATAATCTAGTTTTTAGCTAGATTTTTTCATCAGATATAAATATTACACAAAAATCGACCCATTTTTACGCAAAATGAGTTGAAATTGCTGCCTCTAATATATTCATAAAAAAAAACTATAATCATATTACTATGTGACTGTCCTTTACTTCACTGTTAAATCCAGAAGAACATATTACTACGTGACTCACCTTTGCTTAAATCCATAGAACGACCTCCCGTATCCCTCGGGTCTGTATCATCATGAGATAAAAAAGACTCAACGTTATCATCAAGAGATCCGTCCTCCACAAAACGATCCATATCAGCCTGCACAATGTCTTTATCATCCCACTGCAAAATTATATTTGCCGATAAGAACTAAAAATGCAAATTCACCTCACCACTTGTGTCTGACAATACAAACATTACTTCACACTAACCAATTGATTCGATGGGGATGTAAGAGTAGCAGGACCATCGGTGCCATACGCCATCATAGGCTTCGAAGAACTGCCGTTATGTGGCAACGCAGGCATCGATATCACATCTCCAGGCGTATGAGTTGATGGTGTTGAAGGTGCCGAACTTGGCGAAGGTCCTGCAGTGTTTGCGGTTCCGGAACTATTCGCAGGTCCCGAGGACGACACAGGCTGCTTTCTTTTTCTTCCATTCTGGTTTTTGAAAGCTTTAGAACTCGTTAGAAAGCTTTTTCAAGTTAAAATTTTAATGAAAATTGCTTTTTTTCTGTTCTTAACTACCTTGTAAGATTTCAACAGTGTGTTTTCAAAATTATTACTGCAATTGCTTTATTTCCGTTCTGGTTTTTCAACGCCTTAGAACTCATTAAAAAGGTTTTTCATGAAATTTAAAATTTTTCGACGATTGTTTTATTTCCATTATTACTAACTTATAGGAATTCAACAGTGTTTTCAAAAGGGCAAATGGCATGAAAATGTAACATACTTTGGTTCCATGTTTATTTTGGGCATCGTACTTTAAATGTGCGCATTTAAGGAACTGTGGTTTGAAAATTGCATATTTTGAGGATCATAGTTTCAAAAGTATACGTTTAGATGATCTAACCGTTAAGAAATTAGTTGAGTGTAACATAAAATTAATAACAAAATAATGTGTAAATGTAAATTAACTTGTATGAGAACATTCCCAAAACACTATTCGCCGCATCAATGTGATGGGTCCAGGCCCTAGGGCGGTCTGGCGTGGGTCGGTTGGAGTTGCTGGTACATCAACCTTTTGACCGTACCTACCTAATTCCAGATCAAATTTAACCGGGTTTTTTTTTTATTTCTGAATCCCTAAACATGTCTTTTTCAAACTACGATCCCTTAAATGTACAATTTTAAAGTATGATCCCTAAAATAAACCTTGACCCAAAGTACATTATATTTCGTGTCATTTGCCCTTTTCAAAATCATCAACTTCAAGAGTTGGAATCAGGTAATTGCCTTCTTAATAACTTAACAAGGCAGAGTGAACCGACCTGATCGTTTCCTCTAAATGAGTTTGACATGCTCCCGTCTCCGGTTACACTGCTCGTACCTAACATCTTTTCTTGCTGAAGATTGAGATTCGAATTTTGAATTAGTGGTGCGGAAAGAGAATGCTGAAGATGCTGTTGCTGCTGCTGCTGCATCTGTTGCGGGTTGCCGTTCTGGTGCTGTTGTTGTTGCTGAATATGAGCCATTTTCAACTACAAAAGAACGTACTTGAATTATTTAGAAGACGTCTAATTGTTTGTTCTTACATTCCCATGTAACAAAAAACTACCGGCTTGTTTAAAAATGACTTGGCCTTTTTTGAAATGGCCATTTCAAGCAATTTATGTGAAAACGACTCAATTTGGCTTATATATTCTAAATAACGAGCCAATGACTAAAATTAAAAGACTTAGCTAAAAAACACTACTCAATCACGTAAAAAGTCGCCAACATGTTCAATTTCATAAGAGTTAACCGAACATTTCATCGATTTATACAAAAAAGTATTTTTTGACACAAATTAAGCGACTACGTTTCAATTTGTTCCCAAAAAATACAGTATTGCAATATTACTATCAGTTTATGCAAAATTTTACCATGTTTAAAAATCAGCCTTACACTATTTTGGTAACAAACTGAAAAGTTGTTGCATGATTTGTGTTAAAAACCACTTCGTGGTATAAATTAGCAAAAAACTGAAATGTTGTTGCATAAAACTGCAATTTACCCATTTCATTAAGTTACACCTAATGTGGCAAAAAAGGCATGCCAAAACGGGTTTAGGTTTAAACTAGTAAACCTTTTGTCAGGTGTTTCACAGGTTGGGTAGACCCACCAACACCTTGGTTTTAAAAAGCACAAGGTGCACTGTTGCGAAAAGGGTTCTGGAGCCTGAGGCGTGAAGCGCGATGTGAGGCGAGCGCATCACGTACGCGAGGCGCACTTGTTTTGGTATCATAATTCATATATGATAACACATTAATACTACTTTAACAACTAAAAATGTAAAATACCAAAATCTAGAATACCAATACAAAACATATACACAATCTTCATTACAATTTGAATTGCTTTAACAAATAATCAAGGAGGGACTCGTTTTCTTCTTTTCTGGGCCAAATTTAATGAAACGACAAGGAGGCGCTCACAACAGCTTGTGTGGCGCAGGGCTTTGAGCCTCGCGCCTCGGTGAGCCTCACGCCTCAGTGAGCCTGAGGCGCGCTTTTGAGGCGCGCTTTTGAAACACAGACCAACACTTCTTGTCTATTTCTTAAATCACAAATATTAATATATGAAAAAGATTTTTCAAAATAACGATCCGATCTTTCAAATAAAATAATTTAATAACTATAACCTGTTTGACATGTTTCTTTTTTGGGTTAAGTACCATTTGAGCATCCAACTTTCAAATTTGTCCCCTTTAGCCACTAAACTATTATATATACTGATTTAGCCACTAAACTATTTTTTGTGTACACATTTAGTCACTAAACCTTTTTTGTACCGATTTAGCAACTGAAAATTGTATACATTTGGCCACAAACTATCATATTTTGTACCGATTTAGCTATCAGGTTTATTCGTTTTCCCCAAAGTAGAACTGTAAACTCAAGTTTAGTGGCTATATCGGTACAGAAAATAGTTTAGTGGCTAAATGAGACAAATTTGAAAGTTGGATGGTCAAAACAATACTTAACCCTTCTTTTTTGAGCAAAGTTTTACTCCCACCGTCCCAATTTAATTGTCTGCCCTTCTTTATTAATTTGTCCCAAATGCATGTCCACACCCACAAATAGTTAGGTATAACTGATGATTCAATTATGCCCTTAATTATGTGGTCTAAAATATTGACTTTCAAAAAGTAATTAATACTTAAGGGTAACTGTCATTTTGTTGATTAAAGGTTGTAATTATTGTGGATTCCTAGAACTATTTGCTTTTATCAAGTGGACATTTATTTTGGGACGGAGGGAGTATAATCTTACCCGTCTAACCTTAACCCAAAACCCATTTTCACATAATTGAGCTGAAATATTGCCGCCACTAGTTTACACACCGAACTGAGCCAAGGTAATATTAAGATAAAACACACACACACGCACCTTGAGTAACATATCTGGATCGCCACGAGGTAAAACAGGCATAGACGATCCAAGATTCGAGACGACGTCACCGGCTGAATTGGAAAGACCGTCTTTTCGATTAGTAAGAAGCATTCTCAGTCGTCGGCTTTCATCGTTAGCCGGTTGCGATGTCATGGTTTGCTGTGCTAACAAAAGTTGTTGCTGATGCTGTGGTGTTAGCATTTGTAGCTGATGAAGGGGTTGTGAACCCTGCATATACGACTTCTGCTGTTGTAGCAGGCCAGACCGCAACTGATCTAAACCCTGTCAAAAGTCGACACCAATTAAAGGAACGAAAATAACAAAAAAGACCAGAAACTTTTCAATTAAAATTTCATGTGGGTTATATATACAAGTCTTTAATGTATTGAACTGGGAAAACTTTTTTGGTCCATTTCTTTTAGTTTTATATAACATTAATATATATTATGGTATTTACAAAAAAGGTTAAATGCATAAATTAGCAACATACTTTCATGCTTTTCTGTGTATAGGACCATAGGTACTTCATTTTACTGTTTATAGCAATGTACTTTATTTTTATAACCATTCATAGGAATGTACTTTATAAAGATTAGCAATGTGTGACTAAAGCTTGATAATATGTTGTTATAAACATTAAATATGTGAACGTAGATTGTTATTTTAAGCATGTAATCCAAAAGTATGCAGCAATAAATGGTAAAACAATGATAATACATTGTTATAAACAGAAAACTATGGAAGTACATTGTTACAAATGATAAATAACTGAACATAGATTGCTATTTGACACACTTAACACTTACGACATTTAAATTGCATAACCCATTATCAACAAAATAAAACCGAAATTAACCAGGTCAAAATTACCCCTCTACTTTAATGCATTGACGAGAGGTGTACCATACACATAATTGAAGCATTGACATGTTTTCAAATAGGAAGCTAAGAAAATTATAAAAATGTGACAAATCATTCATTAACTTACAGTTAGTGGCCATCCTTTTAACGTCAAGTTGTTACCACCTTGATTTGAACCTGCGAAAAAGGAATTTGGTCAAGTGAAATGATGGTTAAGGGGATAGTTTGATTGAACGTTGCATTTTCTGTTCTTTTCATGTTTTTGATGAATTAAACCAATATTATAATTACCGGGAATTCCAATCAATGAACCTTCGGGGCCTGCAGCTCGAGGATTCAATATAGGATTCATCTCCGTCTTTATCTCCTGCTAGACAAAGATTAGTGCAAAATGAGATCATATAAAACATAATATAGCAGTACTTGATGGAAGTATATAAATTTAAAACCAAAAGACTTAAGGTTTAATATAAGAATCTTTTTGCTTTCTAGCATAAGGAATTGTGGCACCATCATTATAAAATAAGAATCTTTTTGCTTTCTAGGTTCTCACCGGTGCAGATCCTGGAATTTGTTGGTTCCGACCTTGAACTTGAGGAGACATACTGCCAGACGAACCATGCAAAACTTGCCTGAAAAAATAAAATTTGGTTCTGAATTCTATGTTTTTATACGAAAAAACATGTTATGAAGCTGTTTTATTATAACATACATTAAGGAAACATAGCTTAATATAACAGTCAGACAATTTCAAAAGCAAGGACTCGCAATGATTATAATTACGACTAAACGCTACCTCTGTTCCAACTATTTCCTATTTCAGGATATTGAGATATTCCTTGTTTGGAAAGACTAGTGATTTAGAATTACCTATTTACCCATCAGTCAACTATCTTACTTAAAGCTATTTCTCAAATAAAACATTCAATTTTCATGAGAGGATGGGACACGGAGTAATCACAAATGCCTGAAACCAGAAACTCCATTTAGAAGCATACGAAACAACATTACCCTGAAGGTTGCCCAGCAGCAGCAGATTTCAAAATTGATGCATGTTTCGAATCCAAAAGCTGGCCAACATTCTCACCATATCGTTGCTGAACAATCGAATATGAAAAACCAAAAAAACAGATATTTTAGTTAACAATCAGTATTTCTCTGTATCAGCAAAAGCCGAAATACAACGCATGTTTGATATTCCCACTGTTTTACAAGGATGCATACATTTAAAACCGATTACTTGACCCCTAAAGAGTTAAATACTCATATGCAAAATTATTATGGCTACAACACTAAATATTAATGAACCGATAATGACTTTCAGAAACCCCTAATTACCAATTCAAGATAGGTATCACTTTTATAACAAACTACACACGACCATCGTCCCATTGTATGTTCTCATAACACATTGTGCTGTTTAACATTTGTTGTTGAGGATTATAAGAATTCATATCAATAATACTAAAAAGTAACCTCAAAAGTAAACATATAGCCTAGTATTACAGAGAAAAAATGAAAAACAACTACCTTCATGGCTGCATCATCTAATGAATCCCTTGTAAGCGGAACTTTCAAATTCTCCTCATACATCTTTGTAGCCATCGCATTTGCCGTCCCAGGATTTTGTCTCATAAGAGGCTCATTTCCCACAAGCCCATTTGAAGTTCCGTTGATTAAATGGGTCCCATCTCTCCTCTGTTGTTGCTGTTGTTGCTGTTGTTGTTGTTGTTGTTGATGTTGTTGTTGTTGTTGTTGTTGTTGTTGTTGTGCTTGTTGTTGTTGTGCTTGTTGTTGTTGTGCTTGTTGTTGCTGTTGCTGTTGTTGTTGCACTTGTTGAGCCTGACGTTGCATGATCATTTGTTGCATTTGCATCTGTTGATGTTGTTGCGGATGTGGCGTTTGTTGCGGTTGTTGTTGTTCCCTTGCTTTGATCAACTGAGTCTATAGCATTATGGGAAGAACGTATATACGATTAGAGTTGAACGTATAACAAATAAAACAGGTTATAGAACTCAAAAGGTGAGAGCCGAAACTAACCTCGATGTAGGAGGCCGCAACCTCCGAGTGTTTCTCATTAGTCCTTGCAATAAAGATATCCCAAAACACCGACCACCATTCGAAAAGAAAACCACCAGGGGCATCGATAGCTGGATTTTATCCCAAAATTTATAAACAATTAACTTAAACCACATGAACTAACAAGTAACAACAAAACCATTTCTTTATCTCATACAACTTCCATGTAATCTTTAAAGCAAATTGTAGTAAATATCAATGCACTTTGACTTCGTCTCTAATTTGGTCAACGGACTGTAAAGATAGTCATATAAACCATCCAGCTTTCAAAAGCTGTTATAAAATCCATTTATCCACATCCGGTATTAGGTTTTATAAGTTTTTTAGTCAAAATTACCCAAGTAAACAAAAATGAGAAGTTGAGTGGTTTATTAACAAGATTCAAAGTTCAATGACAAAAGTATAAGTAAAAGTCAATTGATATTTATGGCAATTTGTGCCCTGATCTTTGCAATGAATTCATACCAACAGGGTCAGACGAGACTTTTCCTTCGGCTTGAAATGCCTGAGCAGAAGCTTTTAAATCCCTCTTTACCAAGTAATCATGTATATAAACATCTAACCTGTTAAACCAAACGGAAAACAAAAATCAAACACAAATCAATCAAAATAATCACACAAATTTGAATCATCCACAATCTCACGATCCAAATTAACAAAAACCCAATTGAAAAAAGTTCATAGAAACTAAAGGAAGCAACAGTTAAGTGTTCAATTAATAAAGTGTGTAAAGTCGTACACCCAGAAACAATAATGAACTTAAAGAAATAAAAAACACCAAACACATTAAAACCCAAACTTACAAAAAGTTCAAAAACGTTCCCATTTGATTTTTCTGGAAATTGTGGTACTAGTGAATCTATCAAGTAAAATCCAACTTACTAAACAACAATTACTAGACAGAACGGCTAATTGATTGATGCACAGTACCCTAGATCAATCAAAAGGACTAAATATCAAAAAATTGCCAGATAGATTCAAAAAGAACAAAATCGACAAAGGTTGAAAAAATAATGAACTTAAAGAAATAAAAAACACCAACACATTAAAACCCAAGCTTACAAAAAGTTCAAAAACGTTCCCATTTGATTTTTCTGGAAATTGTGGTACTAGTGAATCTATCAAGTAAAATCCAACTTACTAAATAACAGTTACTAGACAGAACGACTAATTGATTGATGCACAGTACCCTAGATCAATCAAAAGGACTAAATATCAAAAAATTGCCAAATAGATTCAAAATAGAACAAAATCGACAAAGGTTGAAAAATACCCATAACACAAATCTAGCAAAAAAAACTAAGATTACTACCAAAAAAAGTCAAGATTAGTGCAAAATATAATTGAAATTTAAGAAGATTAAGGAGGAGAAAGGCTTACATTTTATCAGCTTCCCAATTAGCCTGAGACATTTTTGATAGATTAATAATTCCTCAAACAAAATAGCTGAAGAAAAACAGAGTGTTAGATCTTCATATCACAGATTTCTGGGCTTTTTGGTTCACTATTCTACAAACCCTTTTTAAGAATTTATGGCAAATTCAAGAATATTAAGACAAAAATCCAGAAAAAGAGAAGAGAAAAAGGGGAGACTGAATAAGGAGAATAATATCGGTAAGTACTGTTACGTTTATATATATATGACTGTACAAAACAATTGACGGAAAGGACATGGCTAGGGATAGCTATGGTAGAGGCGAACATTGTATGGCCGACCAGTCTTTTTTTGGACCGGTCCTTGTCGGATCCGTTTTCTTCTGGTCTAGTCCTAGACGGTCTCGGATGGTCCTTTCTCAGTCTAGTCTTTTTCTGACTCGGTTTCGGTCCAGACCAGTTAAAACATTCGGTTTCTAGTTCGGTTTTATGACTTTTATCGGTTTGGTTTTTTTCGGTTCGGTTTTTCGACTCACTTTTTCGTCTTATTTTCCAATTCATTTGTGTTTTAGCTCGCTTTTTTTGGCTCATTTTTTCAACAAGGTTTCGAAAGTTCGATTTTCTCGGTCAATAGATAAAAAACTAGATCATAAGAATATATCATTAAAACTTATAAATAAAATTACAAATTCCAGACATAAAATATAACGTACACGCATATAATACAAGATTCACCGGAATAAGATATTAATAGAACCAACCAAGCAACAATCAAAATATTAAGGAGCCTACAACAAAAATAAAATACACATTATTTTGCACTAGAAGTGCTACAATGTTTGATAGTTTAAATTAGGTACCACAACCAGTTTACGAACTCAAGACTCTGATATAATAACTCGTCCAACCTTCCCTACCACTATAAAATTAACCAAATAGCGAGAGGAACTTCTAGATGTCCTTAGTATCTTATCCATACTTGAAAGGCCTGCTTTTTTCTTGCCTTTATCTGAAAGTTAGGGGTGAGCCTGGGTCGGGTCGAGTCAGTTTCTGGCCCACCCGAAATTTTCAGTGTTAGAAGTGAAAAATCGTCCGGTTTTTGCTTTTTGCTGGTTAAGTTTGCGGTTTGAACCCATGGTTTTTCGGTTTTTATAGGTTTGGTTCGGTTTTGGGTTTATCACTGTTTATTTTGGGTTGATTTAAAATTTAGAATTGGTCATATCAACAGATGAACACTTCAAGTTAACAAAATCAAGCCTCACTGGACTATAAATTCTGAAATAATGAACTACTATCACTTCAAAATCAAACTAATTGAAATGTGAAATCGACGTACTGACATAGAGAAGAGAGAGCAGAGTACAGTAAAGACAAGAGATAAACCTGGTGGGCTGGTTGTGTGCACCGTTTCTGAAAAGGTAAAAGGGGAACAGCCAAACAAACGAGGGGAGGATGTGAGGAACCAAAAAATGTAGTCCCCAGTGGTGTGTGTCGTTTCTAGACAGTGGCGGTGCGTGCGTCGTGCGGTGATGGTGGCATGCAAGCGTGGTGCGACGACGGAGAAAAGAACGAAGTGAAGATGCGAGGATCGCTAGTTTGGTTCTATGGAGTCGTGAATGAAGGGAGAGGGACCAAGGTGCTGTTTGATTGCAGAAATGGTAAAATGAATGATGTCAGATTCCACTTCTGATTGATAAGAGTTGGTCCCGAACTCCCGATGCCTGATAAGAGATTTAATAAGTTGTGTTGTAATTTGATAAATGCCTGATCATCTGTAATTTATCAATTTCTATAATCAAAACACCAAAACGTAAAATACAATTCTAAACCATTCCAAGATCATTTATAACACCCATACTTTAAAGATAATTGGCATGACTCGTCTATTTCAACACAATTCCAACAATTTCACATGTTTAATCATATTTATAACAAAAATCATCTAATTTTATCACATTCAAATTCTATTAAAATACATCAGTTACCTTAATAATGCACAAACGTTCTATGATTTATGTTAAACCCTAAACCAAACCAAACAACTCTCTAGAATGATGAGACTAATAACAACCCATAGAACGCATGAGTTTGTTGTCGAAGCTTGAAGAGAATGGTAACAACCTACGGGACCATGGACGATCATCATAACAAGAACACCCTATACACAAAGTGAAAAATTATCAATTTGAGCGTGAATCCAATGATGAAACCAATTTGAGTCCATCAAAAAATCATAGACATGAATATAATCTATCCTCCTAAACCATTTAGACATGCATCATCAACATGATCTATTCTCACTTAAGATCATTTGTTTTTACTTCAAATAACATTCAAGCAAAAATCAGAAACATTCAAGCAAAAAATTGGTTTTAGAAATCAATAAAATTTCAGAAACATTCAAGTAAAAATCAAGCAAAAGATTCATTTACAAATGCATACAACAACACCATTGATTCAAGATTAAAGCACTACAAGATTCAAGTAACAATACACGAAATCAAAGAAATACCTGAAAAACTGATCTGGTTGGTGCCGGAGATGAATCTGGATGGCGTGAGAGATGTCCGGCGTCAGCGTGAGGATAACCATATGAATTTGGTCGGCGTGGGAGTTAAATAGATTATTACCTTGAAACAGAAGTTAATCGGAGTAGATAGAGGCTGGCCGGAGTTAAAGGGCGGCGCCGGAGGGAAGTGGGAACGGCGGCGCTGGTGCTGCGTCTGAGTTGAAGAAAAATCAGCCAGATTTGTTGTGGAGCGCAGCAGAGAGGAGAGAGTTGATCAGTTGATGAGAGTGTGTTTTCACTGATTTCTATCTTATCCAAATCTACGACGGTAAGATGTTTTTACTCCGACACTCGCTTAAACTTCTTGTTGAATAAGAGGCAAAAAGTAACAAGAGAAATGTTAACACACAAAGGAGACCAAAAGTCTAGAAAAAGAAAATGAAAATGACACTTTTTTAAATGCATTCTGAAGGCTGAAATTACTGAAAATTAAAATGTGACTTTAAAGTTTGAAGTTTGAAATTTAAAATCATGTCTGAATTTTAAAATGTAACTTAAAAATCTGAAATCTGAAATTTTAACAATATTCATTAAATTTTAAGTTTTAAACTATTTATATTTATGTTTATTTAATGGGAAAATGACATCAATTAGCTCTGAACTTTTGACTTTGTACACATTTATGTAGTGAACTTTTTTTTGTGCACATTTGGTGGTTAAAGTTTCAAAATTGTTTCAATTTGGTAGTTGGCGTACCTGTTAAAGTTAGCTTCCGGTTTCGAAGCCTACGTGGACAATTTTTTAATGACGTGGCTACCCGTTTTATCTACGTGGCAACCCGTTTATTAAAATTACTCGGTTTTATTACCCGGTTATAAACGTAAGTTGGATCGATCGTATGAAAAATGAACCGGGTTTATAACCGGGTGATTTTAAAAAATGGGTTGCCACGTAGATAAAAACGGGTATAATATAAAAATAAGTAGCCACGTCATTAAAAATTTGTCCACGTAGGCTTCGAAATCGGAAGCAACCGGTTAACACGTACGCCAACTACCAAATTGGAACAATTTTGAAACTTTGACTACCAAATGTACACAAAAAAAAGTTCACTGCATAAATTTGTACAAAGTCGAAAGTTCAGAGCTATTTGATGTCATTTTCCCTTATTTAATTTATATAACTAAGATACTATAATAGTTTAATATATTAACTAATTAAATAGAATGAAATTTTAATTAATTTAATTAATTATTTTGATTTAATTAAATCAAATTTAATATTTTAATTAAATTTAATATTGATTTAAATTAGAAAGAAAAATTCAGATCTTAATTCCAAATTTCAGACGGTTGTTAACCTAATTTTAGAGTCTTAAGTTTGAAATGTAAAAGAAATATCTAAAATCACTAAGTCTGAAATGTAACAAAAAATCTTAAATCACTAAAGATCCGAATTTTAAGATTTAAGACAAATTAATATCTGAAATTATTAAAACAAACGAGGCCTAAACTTAGTAAGTGAATGAACCTAAAATCTTAAATAATTAAAAAAAAACTGTAACATCCCAATTTTGGGTAAGGTACGTGTGTGACACCCTTGCTATAATAACCATCATTACATCACTCAGGATTAATCACAACACATGATACATTAATGATCTAAAATACTTAATACAATACAGGAAATTGAAAGTACATAATTAAAATAAAAGTGTCAAGCACCCTTACGGTGCTATAAGGTTCCAGTCTAATTTCTACATACTCAATAATTATTACAAACCATCCCAAATATTGCAACGTTGTTTCCATATGCCAGTTACCAATTGAGTAGTAGAGAATATTTCAAGACTTCAAAATGTGACCTAACTAAAAGGTCCAACAGCGGATTTTTCTTTTCTTGTAAAATGTGAGCAACTGAGGGGTAAGCAAAGTTTTGTGAATACAGAGATTATACATTCTACAGATATTTATGCAGCACACAAGAGTAACACCGGTAACAAACGTCGTATACTCTCTTCGCACACGAAGTACGGAAACGAGCCGCAGCTCCATCGTGCCATTGCATGGAATTACACATTCAATTGTGGTGATAATTATCATCGGGGATGCTACACCTGCCCACCTAGACCTCGGAGGGATCAGCTCCAGGTCATATAGCCTCGGTAGCATCGATTTACCAGTTATGGCTCGCAAGCTTATCAGAAGATGCACAACAAAAAATACAGACATGCAACAAGCAACAATATGCATCAACATAAACGCAAGTTAGTAGAGTGCCAAATGAAATGAATCAACATGCCTCAATGAACAACAGCTAACATAAAATAAATGTAGACATATACAATCCTAAGTACTCACAGTGGGTGCGTTAATTAACTTCAATTAATATTATTTCTCCTCGTAATTTCAACCGGAATTCGCAAAGTACCCCACTGTGTGTTAAACAACACCACAGGGGACGTGTTACATTTCCATAGAAAAATACCATCAATGACTATTTAATAATCATTCTTGTTAAGTTTCACAAATTAATGTGTTAATTCATCGAATTTGTCATCCGTAATTCATATTTAAAACTCGATGTTTGGATCGTTAGTAAGTATAATGAACCCATCATTAAATACCTTAATATAATACCAAAATATCCCAAAATTTGATTATTAAACCAGAAATTCAGGTCCCTCAAACCAGATCCGAATTTCGCATGGACTGGGGCCTACTCGCCGAGTCGAGGTCCGAATTTCGGATCTTGGCCGGATTTTCGATTGTACCCGAGAAATAAACCAAAATTAACTTTGAAACATCCTTCCAACTGAAATAGATGTTTCACAAACAATTAATAATAATTAACAATAAATACTTGCGGAATTGTGGTCAAATTTAAATTTTTCGACATACAAAACTATCAAAATGATTCTCCCCACTTTGCTACCTATCAATGATCAAAGTGTGGTGAATCATGGATCAAAATGTTTGGGGTTACAATATCTAAACATCCAAATAACAAGACCAAGTATCAAAGCTAGGTCCATTCACTTGTGTATAACAAAATGAAAGTCCACTATGCCCCAACCCCAAACATTGTCGAAGCTATACCAAAACAACGAGCCGCTAGTCAAGCTCCAAGTCTACTATCGAGATGGTCAAGTGTGACCCTTTCCCTTACCTGAAAAGGTTAACAACTAAAGGGTCAACAAAGTTGAATGAGTTGCTAGATTAGTAAGGAAACATAATATACATGCATACAACAATAATCAACGAGTATGTCCAACAATCAACATGATTGAGTGCTCAATTTAAGGTTAGAGCTAGCCGAACATATTTCTCAATTTAGGCTTAGAGCTAGCCTAACATATTGCTCAATTTAGACTTAGAGCTAGTCCAACGCATGGCTCAATTTGGACTTAGAGTTAGTCCAACGTACTGCTCAATTTCGGCTTAGAGCTAACCCAACATATTCCATGGATATCCAGGTGAGGTCAAATGAAAGCTTAACAAGTATGGTGAGGCTCAAGGTGCCTCACCTATGCCCAATGAATCAACATGTAAGAATTAAGAGCAAATAGGCTACTACTATCAAGATATCATCTATTGGCCCAACAATATGTTCAACGAGGTAATGTAACAAGATACATGAACATTATGTAACTATAATGCTAGAACTCACAGTGGTTTGCATAATAAAGCTTCGGTCCGCCAAAATGAATCGAAATGATCAAATTCAAATTAAGTCGCTTCCAATGGGCTCCGATCGATCCAACCACCTATAACAATTATAAATATATTGTTCATAAGCTCCCATGCCCTAAACAACTCTTAAAACCTCTCCGACAAGGTTTCAGATTCTAAACCGAATGCCTCAATTCGTTTCGGGACCCTATGAGACCCGAATTTGAAATTAAACTATTGAACCCTTTAAATACTTAATTTAGATGTATTTTAGAAGTATTAGATGTTAGGGTAGGACCCCGTAGCTCAAAATCAAATTTTTGCACAGCCAGAATTGACTTGTCAAGTCACTCAAATTTTTTGGGCAGAAAAATTCGACTCGTCGAGTCGCTCACGGACTTGCACTTCTTCCCCCTACGGGTTTACACCCAAAATTCCAAAATCATAATTATCAACTACCACTACTCCCTAACGATTGGTAAAATATTTATAAGCATATTTGAGCTCATTTAGAGCTCCCAAAACATCAAAAACACTAACAATTCATTTATTGATCATTAAGAACTCAATTGAGCCCTAAAATGGTTTTCGATCCAAACTACTCCAAACTACCAATGTAGTTACATAGTTTTGGCTCCATTTTTTATCATACAATAATATACTAACGCATATTCAAAGATTGGAGCCATTTACCAACCAAATCTAACAATCTCACTTTGGGCTGTGTTCTTCAAAATGAAGAACTATGGAAAGAAGATGAAGCAGGAGATGGAAGTGAGCATTATACATTCAATGGAGCTTCAATTATCAAGGTTTAACCTTCAATCTTGATAAAATTCCCAAGCCCTAGCCTTTCTTCTCCCTTTTCTCTTCAAAATTGCAAGAACCAAAATTGTGGGTGTGTGTGGTGTGCATATGCAAGGTTTTAAGAGAGGAAAGGAAAGAGAGTTTTGGCCTTTGGCCAATTCCACCCTCCCACTCTTCACCATTTCATAACTTAAGCCCCTCCAATAATAATCTTTTATTTATAATACAACCCACAATGCCGAAACTTGCATTTATTTAATAATTCAATACCTAAATGGGTAGTTTTGACATAATTCTATTAACTATATTCAAACACCACATTAAACCATTTTTATGTCATAGCTAATCAATATTTAATTGTTTTTCAAACTTTTGGGGTGTTACAGTTCCTCCACACTTAAAAGAATTCTGCCCACGGAATCAATTCGGCTCAAACAACGCTGGATATTTGGCCTTCATCTCGGCATTCGTCTCCCATTTCATTAAAGATCCACGATGATGCTTCCAATGAACCAACACCATCTCGATCTCTTTGTTTCTCAACTTGGTGGGTTTCTTACTCAAAATGGCTTCCGACTCCTCCACATGTCGTAACTTCTCATATATGTGCACGTCATTCAAAGGAATCATCACTTCGGGATTTATCAGACTTTTCTTCATATAACTCACATGGAAGGTGTCGTGTATACCTGCAAGCTCTAATAGTAATTCCAACTTGTAAGCTTGAGCGCCAATGCGCTCAATGACCTTGAAAGGTCCAACATATCATGGACTCAACTTACCACGCATACTGAATCTCATCACGTGTTAGTGCACCCTGTGTGACGATAGCAGTCTAAGTATAGACATATTTTGTAAAAGTCAATTTGTCTATTATTATACATTAACAAGTATGTGTTATATGTTTGTTTATATATGTTTGATATTAATTGTATATATGTTTGAACTTGGTGTAAGCTATTACAATAAGTTCAAACATAAGTTTGAAGGCTGAGATTCGAACTTGTTAGAGGACAAGTTCGAAAGGCCTTGGGCCATGTTCGAACTTGTCCTAGACAAACTCGAACTGAGCATTATAATTAAGGGTTAATTCGATTAATTATGTGACTTTGGCAGAATTTCAGAGTGATTAGCAGAAGGGCAATCTCGAACTTGCAAGTATTCAGAAAGTTTCGTTTGGAGAGAATCATCGTGTAGGGACGTTCAGTTGTTCGTCTATCAGTGTGTGTGTCTCCGGGTTTCAGCGTGCGTGGTCTATCCGTCAAGCCGCTAACGAGGATTCCACACTCGTTGGCAGGTGTCGCGTCAAGATAGGATCCGTAGTCAGGCGACCTTACAAGTGGTATCAGAGCCAGGAGGGTGTTCGTGGTGTTCTTCGTGTTCACAAGTAACATCTGTGGTTTCTTGACGTTTGGACGGTCAAATCACGTTTTTGGATAGATTTTGAGTTTTTTAAGTAAGATATCGGGAAAAAGTTCATAAAAGTTCATCTTTTTTATCGAAATCAGAGTTTTTAATCCTAAAAACTTTGGTTTAATCTGAAAAGTTGAAAAAATTCGAACTTTTGGCCGTTTTTCAAACTTGCGGCGCTCGAACATCAAGGGGGTATTAGGGTTTATTCAAAATTCGATTTTATTAGAAAATACGCTCCTGTCGAAGTTATTTTAGGGTTTGATTCGAATTTGTTTGATTCGAATTTGCTCATTTTCGAATTTTCCCTAAACTCGAATTTAAATATTCGAATTTGGCAACACCTTCGAATCTGTCATTATTTCGAATTTGGTTGACTTCAAACTTAATTTCGAATTTAATTTCAAACAAATTTAAAATTAATTAAATTCGAACTTCCTCAAGTTCGAAAGTGTTAATTCAAATTAATTTCGAATTAAATTAATTAAGTTTTAAATTCAAACTTTTACGAAAGAATGACAAGTTTACAAAGGTTTATTGAAATGGACCATGAGGTCGGAAAGACAAATTCTCCACCTAAGCTGATGAAATTGGAAGATTATTATTGGTGGAAGGATAGGTTCGCCGACTTCGCTCGATTCAATGATATGAGAATGTGGATTTGTATCGACGAGGGATACATTCCACCTACAACAGAGGTTGAAGGCCGTCAAAGAGTCTTGTCATATCAAATGATGAAGGATGATGATAAGAAGATATATGAGGCCGAGAACCGAGCATTCTCGATAATTCGAATGGCATTACCTCAGGAGATCCTGCACACATTTCGAAATCAGCGAACAACAAAAGAGTTGTAGGATGCACTGGAGAAAAGGTGTGAAGATAATCCGAGGGTTAGGAAGGGTAGAACGGAAATGCTCAAGCAGCAGTTTGCTATTTTCAAGGCTTTGAAAAAGGAAAAGCTGGATGAGACCATTACTCGAATCTATCACTTGTTGACTGAATTAGACAATCACGATGTCGAGTATCATGAGTTAGAGAAGATTGAGAAAATTCTAGATGCTTTACCAGCCAAATGGGAGATGTATGTAGCGCTGATAAAGCATGATGAAGACAAATATGAGACTCTAACTCTAGAAGGAGTCATAGGAACGCTGAGGGCCTATAATTTTCAGTTGCTGAAGAAGGAACGGGAGTATGACCAAGTACAGGATTCGGATATGTATTTTGGGAAGTCCAAACCTTCAGTGGCAAGTGAATTAAAGACAACTACAACATTCTTTACGGGTGAAACATCGACTCCAGTTGAAGTAGATGACTCAGGGAGCCGGGCTTTCTTAGGGTACTCCAGACCGGAAGAAAAGCCAACTCAATCTGCATCTACGTCTCAAGGATACTCAAGGATGCCGATGAGCGCAAAATCAGCTGAAGATCATCTAAATCTTTTGGCTTCATTTGTGGCTGCCTATGGCAATTGCGTTCAAGGGAAAATCAACGATCCTGCTCTATGGGATGAAGACTATGATCAGGTAGATCCTGATGATTTAGAGGAGATGGATCTTCAATGGCAACTGGCCATGGTGACTCAGCGAGTCAAGAGATTCATCAAGAGGACGTGTAGAAATCTTAATGTCAGCAACAATAAGATTGGATTCGACAAATCCAAAGTTAAGTATTACAACTGCCAGGGGTTAGGACACTTTGCTAGAGAGTGTCAAAGACCTAAAGTTGAGAAATACCAGAATCAATGTCAGGGGAGATATCAGCCAGTTAGTTCGGGTAATCAGGCAAACATAGCTGGTCTGTTAACGAATGTCACATCTGACAGACAGCTTGATGGAACATACGATTGGAGTGCACATCCAGAGTCTAACGCTAGAGCCTTCATGGCTGAAGTAACAGAGACTGGAAGTGTCGGAGTAGAGGAAGAAGCAGAGGACAGACACCAGAATGATACCAGTCCTGTGCTAGTAGAGAAGTCAGAAAGTCAGACAATTCTAGAATTTGCTGCACAAATGGCAAATGTGGAATTAGCTCACGCAAAGGTAATTCTGAACTCCTCTACATTCCGCGATTTATGTGCTTTCTGTGCTACTACTAATGATAGATTAAATTTAGTGCTAGAAACACATACTAATCTAACTGCTCAAATTGAATCCTTAAAATCGGACAATGCTAGCCTCTTATATATAAAAGAAGATCTTAGAAATAAGCTTAAGGCAGATGCACAAGATGTCATAGTTCTAAAGGACAAGCTGAGTGAGCAGTGTGTTAGAATGGAACTAATGTATGAACATGTTGAGGCGTTGACCAAAGAGCTTAAGATTAAAGAGGTAGAGCTAGCTGAAGCTAAGGTTAAGGTTGCAGAGGTGAATAGTAAATTAGAAAAGTTTAGGAACTCTTCACTGAACCTAGGAAAAATCTTAGATGCAAAGCGTCAGTCTAAGAAACCAGTAGGTTTAGGGTATAATGAGAGTCCTCCACCTTTCAATGATAACTATGTACCTCAGCCTTAGGATAAAACTAATAAACCAGTTGAATCAGAGGTAGCATCTGAACCTGTGTCTGAATCTGTTAAGGATAAAGAAATTAAGGTGACTAGTAACAATGCCAAGACTAAGAAAGTCAAATTTGTGCCGTCTTCTAGTGATAAGATTGTAGAAGAAGCCAAACCTGACTTTAATAATCAGAAAGAGGAAACTGTCACTAAGTTGAGACAAAAGAACATGACATTAGTGAGACACCAAGTCAAAGGGCACGCATAAGAAGTCTATTGATAAAATGTCTTGTTTTAGATGTCATGAAAAGGGGCATGTTGCTTCTAGTTGTCCACATAGGAAGGTAGAGTCTACACCTGAGATTGGAAAGCCGGAACAACATAAACCCTCTCCAAGTGTAGCTAGCACGAGTTCTCAAAACACCGAGAAGGTTGTGCAATCTACACCAAAGATTGTTGTGAAACAAACACGTGTGTCAGGAAGACCAAATGAAGTGGTTAGGAATAATTCACCAAATAGAGTCTCTAATCAATCTAGGTCAGGACCTCAACAATATTATAGGAGTACTACACCTAGAAGAGCTTACACTCCGGTTAGGTCACACACTCCTGTAAGACATCAGACACCAGGTAGAGCCCAGGGATATCACTCGGAAATGCCTTATAATCGAAATTATTCAAAGGCTCCACAGCAAATGCCTACACAAAGGTCGAGAGTGAATTTAAATCACTCTGCACCACAATCAAACACCCAAGTCACCTGAAAGGAGAGATGGGTATTTGAAGGAGTTCACGCATGTGGATGCAAATGGTATTACCAAGTCAGTCATGGCTTGGATTCCCCGTGATAACTAACCTCTTTTCTTTCATGTGCAGGAGATAACTATAGGTCTAAACAACAAGTGGTTCGTCGACAGTGGTTGCTCTAGGCACATGAATGGGAAAAGAAGTCTACTCACAGACTTCAAGGGAGGGAACAGGTAGACATGGCAATGGGGCGGGTTCTGGGTGGGGACCCCAATCCCTGTCCCCGTCCCCGACTTACTATCCCCGTCCCCATCCCCGGGGGGATTAAAATTTTCCATCCCATCCCCGCCCCCGTCGGGGTTCGGGGATCCCCGTCGGGTTTTCGGGTAAATTCACAATTTGACATTTACGTGTCTTTCATATAAAAATTTTAAAATGTTAGAAACTAATAATCCAAAAAGTGAAAAATATGACTAAGTAAACTAACTTTCTATTTTACATTTGTTTATATATATATATATATATATATATATATATATATATATATATATATATATATATATATATATATATATATATATATATATATATATATATATATATATATATATATATATATATATATATATATATATATATATATATATATATATATATATATATATATATATATATAGGGGTGGGTTCAACGGAGAACCTCTATGCATCGAAGAATCTTGAAGAACCACAATGCATCACCTAGAAATCGATGCATCAGGCGAGAATTTGATGCATCACGTGGAAATAATGATGCATCACGGGGGGATTGTGATGCATTTGTGGTGGTGCATGGAGGTTCTTCAAGGTTCTTCGATGCATGGAGGTTCTCCATTGAACCCACCTCTATATATATATATATATATATATATATATATATATATATATATAAGTCTGTTTCGTTAAAGTAACTTCAAAACTATAATGAATAAAATAAGCCATAAGTATAAAGTAAACATATTAAAACTTTGATCAACTTCAAATCTAGAAAATTATGGTTCAAACTGAAATTGTTTTCTAATTCTAGGGAAAGAATGAGAAGAAGAAAGCAAGCAGTGGAAAAAAGAAAAGGAATGGGCTTGGGTAAGGAAAAGGCAAAAGCCCAAAATTTTAATTAATTTATCGGGTTACGGGGATTACCCGCCCCGCACCCGATTTTTTTATATCGGGGATTCCCCGAACCCGCCCCCATCCCCGGTCAACTCGGGGTCGGATGTCGGATTCCCCACCGGGTTCGGATTTTTTTGCCATGCCTAGGAACAGGGGATTCGTATCTTTCGCTGGTAACAAAGGAGGAAATATCACCGGTACTGGAGTGGTCACTAATGGGACTATCAAACTTGATCAAGTTTACCATGTTGATAAACTTGTTCACAATCTCATTAGTGTATCTCAAATCTGTGATAAGAAGAACTCAGTCATTTTTACTAATACTGAGGCGTTAGTGCTAAAACCGGGTTTTACGGTACCTGAAGAGTGGAAACTGATGAGGGCCCCAAGGAAGAATGACTTGTACATGCTAGACATGAATAAACCGGAATCTTCGATGGGACCGATATGTCTTTTATCTAAAGCTTCAGAGACCGAATCAGTTCTATGGCACAGACGCATGACACACTTGCACCTGAGAAAAATGAACTATTTCACTAAACATGGACTGGTGCAAGGTGTCCCGATGAAGAGTTTTCAGTTTGAAGACAAGTGTGTACCGTGCAAGAAAGGAAAACAACACAAGAAGGCACACAAGTCCAAGACTCAGAACTCTATAGCTGCTACTTTCGATTTGTTGGATATGGACCTGTTCGGACCAATCAACAAAAGGAGTATAGGTGGTAGTTGGTACTGTTTAGTTATCACTGATGATTACTCATGATTTCATGGGTTTTCTTTTTTAGGTACGAAGGACGAGACAGCTGCCAAGCTAATCGGGTTCTTAGACCAAGTCGAAAACTCCTATGGGACGCGGGTAAAACGTATCAGGAGTGATAACGGAACGGAATTTAAAAACACAGTAATTGGTGTATATTGCCTATCAAAAGGCATAGTGCATCAATTTAGTGCACCTTATGAGCCACAACAAAATGGGGTGGCAGAACGGAAAAACAGGACTTTGATTGAGGCAGCAAGGACTGTGCAGCAAGGACCATGCTCTCAGATTCAAAGCTTCCTACCATGTTTTGGGGGGAGGCAGTGAATACCTCTTGTCATGTTTTAAATCGGGTCCTTACTGTCAAATCATTGAACAAAACCTGTTATGAAGTTTTGGATAAAAGGCCACCAAATTTAACTGGCTTCGAACCGTTTGGGGTACCGTGTACGTTAATGAAAACAAAACATCAACCTAAGTTTGGTGAAAAGGCTGACGAAGGTTATTTCCTAGGTTATGTGCCTAACTCACCAAATAAAAGGGTTTTTAACAAATCAAATGGTACGGTAGAGATTGTGTATAACATTGATGTAATAAGTTATACACATGAACCCCAAACTGGTCCGGAATGGATTTTTGATTATGACAAACTGTTTGAATCATTTAACATTCCTTTGGATGGAAATGCAGGTACAATCGAACATGACTTATCATCACTAAATCTGAATGACGACGGTCAAGGTTTTCCACAGACAAGCTTTCGATCAACTTCTGAGCCTACAACGACAGAAGAGAGATCTCCAGTAGAGAGTGATTCTGAGTTGCCTACAAACGAAAATCAGGCTACAAATTCTAACTCCGAGGACAGTAATCAAGAGGAAGAAAATGTAGCATCTGAAGTCGTTCCCCCGTTAGGTGAAATAGGATCAAACTTAGGAGATAATCTTAGGGCCGATGAGATAGAAACATCAAGGATTAATAAGGATCATCCAGTTGAGAGTATCATAGGAAATCCGAATGTTGGTGTGAGGATTAGGAGTAGATTGAATAACAACACAGTGTTGTTGTCGATGATCAATGACTCCAAGGCTTTTCACACTTGCATGTACTCATGTTTCATCTCGCAAGTAGAACCGAAGAATGTGCAAATGGCACTAAAAGACATTTCTTGGGTTGAAGCGATGCAAGAAGAACTGTCACAATTCAGAAAACTTGAAGTGTGGGAGTTAGTTCCGTTACCTCGAGGAGAATTTGCAATAGGAACCAAGTGGATTTTTAAGTGCAAGAGAGATGATCGGGGTATTGTGACTCGCAACAAGGCAAGACTTGTAGTAAAGGGTTTCAACCACGAGGAAGGAATCGATTACAATGAGGTATTTGCGCCAGTAGCAAGGCTTGAGGCAATCCATTTGTTTCTAGCTTTTGCTTCCTTCAAAGGATTTAAAGTCTATCAGTTGGATGTAAAAAGTGCATTCCTCTATGGCAAAGTGAAAGAACTGGTGTATGTTGAACAACCGCCCGAATTTACAGATCCAAAGTATCCAGACAGAGTGCATCGTCTTGATAAGGCTCTGTATGGACTACATCAAGCACCAAGGGCGTGGTATGAGACACTATCTACTCATATTTTAGACAACGGGTTTGAAAGAGGGAGAATTGATAGTACACTGTTTGTGAAAAGGAAGGGTGAACACTTTATCTAGGTACAAGTGTACGTCGATGATATCATTTTCGGGTCATCAGACGAGCAGATGTGCAAAGACTTTGAGAAGGTGATGAAGTCTAAGTTTGAGATGAGTGCTATTGGAGAGCTGAACTTCTTTCTGGGTTTGCAAGTTGAACAGAGGAAGGAGGGTATGTTTATTCATCAGACGAAGTATGTCTACGACATTCTAGAGCGCTTCGGGATGGAGGGAACAAAAATGACTGCTCACTTTAGCACGCCGATTCAAGTGAATCACAATCTCGGACCGGGTACAAAAAGTGATATTGATGTGGATCCGACTCTATATCGGGCCATGATCGGGTCACTTATGAATTTAACTGCTTCTAGACCTGACATAATGTTTGCTGTGTGTATTTGTGCTAGGTTTCAAGCCAATCCGAAAGAAATGCATATGAAAGCTGTGAAGCGGATTCTGAGATACCTCAAGTCGAAACCGAAGCTGGGACTTTGGTATCACGCGAATGGTGATTTGGAATTGGAAGCTTCCACAGATTCAGATTATGGAGGGTGCAGCTTGAATCGAAAGTCAACAACTGGAGGTTGTCAGTTCCTTGGAGGGAGACTCGTATCCTGGCTATGCAAGAAACAGACTTCGGTAGCCGTGTCAACGTGCGAGGCCGAATATGTAGCTGCTGGTAGTTGCTGTTCACAGGTTTTGTGGATACAACAAAAATTGCGGGATTACGGTTTGACTTATAGTCATACTCCTATTAGAATAGATAACCAGTCAACTATTGCTATAACCAATAATCCAGTTAAACACAGTAAAACAAAGCACATAGACATAAGACACCATTTTATACGTGATTGTGCTGAAAAGAATTTAATAAAGCTGGTAAAAGTGGCAACGAAAGATAATAATGCTGAATTATTTACTAAAGCTTTTGATAAGTCACGTTTTGAGTTGTTAGTTCAACTGAATGGCATGCGTAATCCAGAGTAACTTGACCTTAGTAGAATTTATTTCTTTTTATAGTAGTAAGTTGGTAGAGTTTATTTCTTTTTATAGCAGTAAGTTAGTAGAGTTTCTTTCTTTTTATAGTAAGTTTAGTAGCTAAGTAGAATTTCTTTCTTTTTATAGTAAGAGATTAGTTTATTAGCTTATTCTTATTTAAGAAAAACAAAAGAAAAAAAGAGAGAAAACCATAAAAAGCTAAAAAAAAAAGAAGAGAATATTTGAAAATTGAGTTAAGTCTTAGATACATAGGTTCAAAGTGACGAAAATTAGCACAGTCGATACAATCTCTAAGTGTTAAGCTTTCACACATAATGCACCTTAAACTCTAAGTGATATACACTTTCTAGTTTGATGTGTTGGTAGACATAATACACAAAGGGAATCTCAAAGCTAATAAAATATTCAAGAAAAAGTCATATGTGTAACTAACTTAGATGTATGACCAAAGGGTCTTAATTTTTATGTTAGAGACATACAGACAATGATTCCAAATGAGGTATGCAAATTTTCTGGGGGATGTATAGCCACATCAGATACATCTTAAAGAAAAGAAAAGAATAGAAAAATCATGAGAGTAAATTGAGAGTCAAAACAAGTCACTTTGTTGTACGTAAGTATAGACCTGTTACTTCTGGTTTGACTCGAGTTAGCAAGATACGTCGCTTTGTTGTACGTCAGTACAGACCTGTCACCGCTATCTTGCTAGCTTTAAAATAAACTTTAAGACAAACTAAGACACTCTGTTGTAGGTAAATACAGAACTGTGTCCGATGTTTGCCTTTTAAAGAAAGTTTGCAATACCGAAAAGTTATAATCATTGTGTGTATGCCTTGATCATAAAAGTATGTCTAAGTCTGAGACATGTAAGATAGTTTCTTAATAAATACAAAGGCCAAGGGATATTCCAAAGTGTAACATGTTTAAAGGGAAAATAATACCAACAATCGCCTAGAAATGTGTATCACGACAAACAATCAAGGAATAAAAAAATTCCTAAGTGTGAGAGTGTAATACTGAAAGTGCGTATTTGACACAGCTATCTGATTGAACCTTTCTTTGACTTTCTCGCCAAAAATATCCTGTTAGTATAGGATGTAAATTTTAAAAGTATTTTTGAGTAGCTTAAGTTTAAATTTTATTTAAAATTTTATTTTATTTTTATTTTATTCTAAGTAGGAAAAAGGTCAAAGTTACTAAGGATGAATTTTTAGTTGAATAAACAAACATTGCATGAAAATCTATCGCTTAGTGTGAATAATTTTGCAAAGTTTGTTCCGTTACACGAAAAAGTTGAAAAAGTTGAATTTTATCCAAGGATTTTCGAAATTTTCATTTAAATTCGAATTCAAGACAAATTCGAATTAACATTTGAATCTGTCAAAAAATTAGAAATTAAATACAAGTTCGAATATGGTTGGTATAAATAGGTCAACATTAACTCATTCATTATCACCTACCTTCGACTTTCTCTCTTCGAACTTGCTTCCCGGCGATTTCGAACTTATACCTTCGACTTTACCGTTTCGAAGTTTCTACTATTTCTCGAAGTTTTGCTCTTGTGTATTCGAATCTACCAACAAATCTAGGTATAATCATCAGTATTATACAAAGTTTAGGTATCCTAGGACTCATTTATAGCAAAAAATCGACCATTTTTGAAGTTTTGGGGTTTAAACTTTGTGACTCAAAATCACAAGTTTTAACCGGTGAAACTTCAAATAACTTACATAAATCTTCGAGTAGATATAAATAGGACTAGTTAATACTATTTTCTAAGTCAAATAGGGTTAAAATCATGGATTTGTATTCGAAAGTGACCGACTTCGAACATGTTCATCATGTTCGAACTTGCCAGAAAATTCGAATTTGTTACCAAACTCGAATTCAGTCAAATTCGATATATATCTTCGAATTTGTTATTATATTCGAATGTTTTTATAAAATAATTCAAAACTTGTAGAAATTTGAATGTGTTGGATTTTGGACTTATGTAAGTTCAAAATAAAACAAATTCGAAATTAAACAAGTTTCATTTTTTTTATTTTTACTAATGTGGTTAATGTTTTTATGTGCAGCTATGGGTGATAGAGCGTTCTTCCAAAAGCATAATATGGTAATGTCTCCAGATAGGGAGCTTCCCGAAGCTCAGTCGTTTAGACAGATGGTTGAATTTTTGGCACATTCCAGGGTTTCTTATGCCCTATCTCATAATGTGCAAATAGTCCTACCTTATGTAAGACAATTTTGGGAGCACTTACAAGTGGACTGCATCGTTACCCCGACAGTTTTGCGAACCAGAGTCGGTGGGCAGCCAATTGTTTTCTCTGCTGACATGCTGCGTCAGATTCTGCAGCTCGGGACTGAAGATCAAGAGGCAGGACCCATTAATTTCCCTGTGAATATAAGGCAAGCGGCCTTCTTGCGATTGGGATATGCACTAGATATAACCAAAGCTTCGTTCATGAAAAGTGGATTAATAGGGCAGTGAAGATATTTGGTGCATGTGATTATGGTGTGCTTTGCGCCGAAAAAGGCTGGATTCGATTACATTGTCTCCAAGATGCAGTCGGCTGTGATTGCTTTGATATATAACAAGCATTTCAGCTATTCAGAAATGTTCTTTGCTGAGTTTGTGCACCATATTACAGTTCCAGCGCGTGAAAGATTTTTGATGTATCCGCGCTTCGCGATGATGCTTATCCGACATTTTTTGCCGAATCTGCCACAGCTACCGGATCTTCAAAGTGTGGGGATTATAGATAAATGAATTTTTGCTGACTTCCAGTCGCACAATGCCCGCAGGGGTGACTAGGTCAGGCCAATTGATGCACCTCTCTTCGGGGCAGTCATAGACCCAGATTTTGTAGCCCATAAGGGGATAACTGGGCTGGTGAAGGTCCTCAGCCGCAGTCACTGTAGCAGCAGCCACAACAACAGTAACGACCACAACCGCAACCTCGCAGGAGGCAGAGAGCTCCGGAAAGACCAATTCAGGCTTCGAGGCCATCCTCAAGCAGAATTCAAGAATCAACGGCAGCAGGTCCATCGTCAGACGCTGCGAGCCCTTCAGACTTCGCCCCAGAAGTTGATCCTAGGGCAGAGACACTCGAAGAGATCTGGGCTTAAGGGACTAACTCGGACCTAAATCTAACTGAACAACCGGTTCAGGACGTTTTGGATCCTCCAGGAGAGTTCCATGATATCTTTACCGAGATTGATGCGTATCAGCCACCAGAAGGTGAGGATATGGACATTGAGGTTCAGGGTCAAAGAGAGACTGAGGTAGAAGGTCAAGTAATGACCACCTCAGAGTCTGAGTCTGGGTCTGATGAAGTTGAACCAGTTGATCCATCTGTTCGAATCGGCAGATACATATCAAGAATAGTAGTCAGTACGAGAGAGGAAGGTGCTAGAGCCTCAGATGATGATGATTCTGATTTTGAAGCAGAAGATCCAACTCCTCTCGTTCCTAGGCATAGTGCGAGGAGGCATCGTTTTATGCAGGGAGCTTCATCCACCTCTACTCCAGAGCCTGAAATTCCAGCTGTTCAACCATCCATCACGCCATCACCAACTACATCCATTCCATCTACATCATCCACATTCAGTGAGAATCAGCGTTTTACAGAGCTGAAGAGCAAGGTGGATTTCCAATCAGTCCAAATCTTTCAGCTATCCACAGCAGTCAAAGAACTTCAAACTCATAATGCCAGACTTGATCAGGAGAACGCTGAACTGAAAAACAACTGTTGCTGATCAAGCCTTTTAGATTAAAACAATGAAGTCCCTCCTGGAGCAGTTAATGAAAAATCTTCAAGCTCAGGGGATACTAGCAGCAAAGAAGCCGAAGTGATAAGAAGAGATGATGATGACGGTAATGATCCCGAGACTGAAAAGGAAAGTGAGCTAGCAGATTTTCCGACTGCTCAGCGAGCATCAATTCAGGGGGAGCCATGTCAATCTGCTATATAAGAAAGGGCTGAAGGTGAAACTTCTAAAACCATTGAGAGCGAAATGATAGAAGCTCTGATGGATATAGAAGAAGAAGAAATAGTGTTTGATTTTGAGGATGATGTTGAAGAATTGGAAGAAGGGGAATTTATTCCTGAAGATATAGCAGAATGGAAGTCTGATGAGGAAGCTGTTGAAGACGAAAATGACAACGTAGATGAAGTAATCATTCATTCACAACCCATCACAGAACAATATGTACATAACGATCAAAATGTAATTGACATAGATGAGATTAAATTGGCCTCTGTGGAAGATTCAGAATTGGAGGAAGCTGATAAAGAACCAAGCAGAGCTGAATTGTTAAATCTTTGTATCCGTAAGGAAGAAAAGAAAGCAGAGCCAAAGATGAAGAAGAAGATGAGAGTGCCAAACTCTGAAAATCTCTCAGGTGGAATACTTAGCTGGTTCTTCGACAGAGAACTGCAGCTATTTATACTAAAAAGAAGAGATGGACTTCAATACCTGAGGCGAACGCTCAAAGTGTTTAACACACTGCCAAAGGTTGAAGTGAAAGAATTAGCATGGAAAGAGTTGATCAACATTGGAGATGACCCTTATGCTGATGTGATTGCAAAGATAATCAGAAGAGAGGGTAGATCTGGAAAATTTGAAAGACTCAAGCCGAGGTCCGGAAAGAGAGTTGAGGATGAGTCAAGGATAGATCCTCATACTGGAAAACCGTGGGCTAAAATGGTGTACAAACCTGTCAGATGCTTGGAAAAAGTACCAATGAAGTCTATGCCACAGGACGTTCTTAGAAACATGAAATGGTGGTATATAGACAATGATACAGCTGAAGCAGTCATGGAGGATATAGAAGACAAATTGATTTTGAGAGTATATGATCCGCTACACCTGATCAATCTATCTAAGGATGACATGCGAAAGCTACATGATCAGCCTATCTTCTTTTATGAAGGCTAGAGATCTGAGGCTAGGAAATTCCAAAAGATAGTCAGAGTATGTATTGATATAGGATTGTATGCAGGTAGTAGCTTATATAGTTCTAGTACTTAGGAAAAATATTAATAGTTAGAAGCTATCGTCAAGGGGGAGTCTGTTAGTGCATCATGTGTGACGATAGCAGTCTAAGTATAGACATATTTTGTAAAAGTCAATTAGTCTATTATTATACATTAACAAGTATGTGATATATGTTTGTTATATGTTTGTTTATATATGTTTGATATTAATTGTATATATGTTTGAACTTGGTGTAAGGTATTACAATAAGTTCAAACATAAGTTTGAAGGCTGAGATTCGAATTTGTTAGAGGACAAGTTCGAAAGGCCTTGGGCCATGTTCGAACTTGTCCTAGACAAACTCGAACTGAGCATTATAATTAAGGCTTAATTCGATTAATTATGTGACTTTTGCAGAATTTCAGAGTGATTAGCAGAAGGGCGATCTCGAACTTGCAAGTATTCAGAGAGTTTCGTTTGGAGAGAATCATCGTGTAGGGATGTTCAGTTGTTCGTCTATCACTGTGTGTGTCTCCGTGTTTCAGCGTGCGTGGTCTATCCGTCAAGCCGCTAACGAGGATTCCGCACTCGTTGGTAGGTGTCACGTCAAGATAGGATCCGTAGTCAGGCGACCTTACATCACGCCTTCCCACGGAGACACTTCAACATAACTGAATCCCCTACATTATACTCCATGTTTTTGTGGTGTTTGTTTGAATACGACTTCTGGCAATCTTGGGCGGCTTTTATTCATTCCCGAATTATCTAAATCTTCTCAATGGTCTCCTTAATCAATTCGGGTCCTGCCAATGGTATATCGCCAGCCTCACGCCAACAAGTTGGGGTTCGACACTTGCGACCATACAAAGACTTGTACGGTGCCATCCTTATCGACGAATGATAACTGTTATTGTAGGAAAACTCTATGAGTGGCAAATGCGTATCCCAGTTTCCTCCTAGCTTAATTATACATGCCCGAAGCATGTCCTCCATCGTTTGATTTGTTCGCTCGATTTGGCCATTAGTCTCAGGACGTAAAGCTGTACTCAGGTTAACACACGTCTTTAACTGATCTTGCATACTCTGCCAGAACCTTGACGTAAACCGCGAATCACGATCCGAGACAATGGATTTTGGAATTCCATGCCACACGATAATCTCATCAATATACATCCGAGCTAGACTCTCCAGCGGATAGTTTTCTCTAATCGGCAAGAAGTGTGCAGACTTAGTCAATCGATCAACAATAACCCAAATCGCATCATGCTGACGTTGGGTCTTCGGGAGTTTCACTATGAAATCCATCGTGATATGATCTCATTCCCACTCTGGTATATCAAGAGGTTGCATGTTGCCCGACGGTTTCTGATACAATAATATACTAACACAAATTCAAAGATTGGAGCCATTTACCAACCAAATCTAACAATCCCACTTTGGGTTGTGTTCTTCAAAATGAAGAACTATGGAAAGAAGATGAAGCAGGAAATGGAAGTGAGCATTATACCTTCAATGGAGCTTCAATGATCAAGGTTTAACCTTCAATCTTGCCAATCTTGATAAAACTCCCAAGCCCTAGCCTTTCTTCTCCCTTTTCTCTTCAAAATTGCAAGAACCAAAATTGTGGGTGTGTGTGGTGTGCATATGCATAGTTTTAAGAGAGGAAAGGAAAGAGAGTTTTGGCCTTTGGCCAATTCCACCCTCCCAGTCTTCACCAATTGACACTTAAGCCCCTCCATTAATAATCTTTTATTTATAATACAACCCACAATGCTATAACTTGCATTTATTTAATAATTCAATCCCAAATTGGTAGTTTTGACATAATTATATTAACTATATTCAAACACCACATTAAACAATTCTTATGTCGTAGCTAATCATTATTTAATTGTTTTTCAAATTTTGGGGTGTTACAAACTTGACCCAAAATTGACCCATCTGAATTCAGGTCCCATCCGAGTTCGTGTCTTAACACTTAGCAGTTTTTCCTGATCTTCAATGTGTTCTTGGCGACTCGCCGAGTCGCCTTAACTGACTCGCCGAGTCGACTTGCAGGTTGCAAGTCGCAACTTACGGTGTTTTTATCAATAATTTGCCAAAATCTATTTTAAGCACATGCAATCCTAAATAATGTTATATTAACATAATTGGGGTGTTTCTAACTCATTTTCCCCATCCATAACACCCAGATTCGTCCAGATTTAACCCAAAAATGGGGAAAAAATCAAGAACACAAAAACTCATAAATCTTCAGATTTCTTACCTTTTTGGACGATTCAGTGGGCAATTCTTGTTTCTGAATCTTCTATGAACTTCAATTGATGTTTTCCAAGTTGAATAACACATGTGCAGCAAAAAATTTAACAGATTAAAATCCGAATTTTGTATCTTTTCAAGTTCTTTCAAGAACACTCAACTAAATAACTTTTCTTACCTTGATTCTAACTTGAATCTTGATAATTATCTGCTTAACCCAAGAATTTTCTTCCACTAATTTGAATTCCAATAGAGATTTTAGAGAGTATTTGAGTGTGTGTGTGTGTGTGTGTGTGTGTGTGTGTGTTTGGAGGTGAAGATTTGGAATGAACCAAATGAAAGACTAAGGTGTTGTTTGATTGCGTAAGAGGTAAATTGTCTAATGTCTGATTCCACTTCTGATTGACGAGAGGTGGTCCTGATAAGATACCGAGGTTTGATAAGAGAATTAAATAAGTCTCTTTGTTTTATAAATTATCTGATTCTGTTATTTTTATTAATTTTACTTATCCATTCTCAAAACAAACAGATATTATTGATTAAAGTCAAGTATCAAGTAACAATAATATCATCGAATCAAAGTGATTCATGTAAACATTTAAAAACATTCAAATAGCATTAACGACATTCAAGTAAGAAACCAATTCAAGTTTATAAGTTATAATCAAGTAACATAAATGCATTGAAGAAACATATAACCAACATGCTTCAAGAATCATGTGACAATTCAAGTTTATAAGTTATAATCAAGTTTATAAGGTTACATTTATTAACTTCCAAATAACCAAAGTTTATAAGTTATATGGAAATGTTATTGAAAAATAATACATTTTATAAAAAAATTATTGGAATATTTCTCGTTATAATAAATATGGTAAGGGGTAGGGGTGGGGTGAAGTAAAATAGGGTAGGGTAATGGTGTAGTGGTAGGGTTGTGGTAAGGTAGGGTAGGGTGGGTAGGTTGAGGGCTAAAGTGGGTCGGGGTGGGTGGATAGCTTTGAGGGGTAAGGGTAGGGTAGGGGTGAGGTGTGTATGTTTGATGGGTATGGGGTATGGGTGGGTGGGGTAGGTAGGGTAGGATAGGGGTGGGGTGGGGTGAGATAAGGGTAGGGGTGGAGTGGGTAGTTTTGTTAGTGTAGGGGTGGGTAGGGTAGGGTAAGTATGAGGTGGGGTGGGTTGAAGGTGAGAATGGGGTGGTATAAGTAAGTTAAGGGTAGGTGGGGTTGGATGGGGTGAGGTGGTTGAGGGTAGGGTATGGTGAGGGTGGGGTAGGGGTAGGGGTATAGGGTGGGTGAGGTGGGGTATTGGGTAAGGGTAGGATAGGGTAGGGTGGGGTGCGGGGAGGAGAGGCGTTTATTTTTTTTGTTTGATAAGTGATGATAAGAAGCATATCAAAGAAGTCTGATCCTGATAAGACATGATAAGAGAATTTGACTCTTATGTCTTCTGCATATCAAATGCACTTATCAGTATTTTTCTCTTACAGAATAAGAGGTTATCTCTTATCAGAGTCTGATAAGTGCTATCAAACAACCCCTAATAGTCTTTTACTCTTCATCTTTTACTTTTGGCACTATTAGTCCATCCACTTATCTGATTTCTTTAAATAAAGTTTACAACTTTATTTTATCATCACTAACACTTATATTTCATCATACTTATTTAATAATTTGAAATTCTTAAAATTCCTTAATTACTTAACATAGCAACCAACTTTTCAAATTTCTGAATACATAATTTTTATACATAATCCAACTTGATTATATTAAATACAAAATGTTAAACTAAATGTCCTCGATTACAATAATTTAAATCCAGGATGTTACAACGTGGAAGTGTTTGATTGGGTTATTTATGTATTAATATTGAATTGGACCAATTATTGAGTTAATTATACGTGGAACCGTCACGTGACGAGATTATGAGTTAACCGGATTATGGGAGTAAGTTTTATAAAAGATTACAATCTTATTAATTATTGAATAATTTAGAGTCTGGTGATATAAACTTGTGTTTTATGATAACGGGATATTGGGTATCAAACCGAGTTTAACACGAAAACATATATAAGGTTGAGCTTCTTGCTAGCTTGCTTTCATTTCTCAATTCCGGAAACAGAAAATTAAGGTGTGTGTGTGCGCGCACTACCTGGTTTCAGCAGCAACAAGCAGCAAGAATCAAGCTCTAGTATGTGATTGAGATACGAATTTGCCATCAAGTTGGGCTACCAAAGTTAAAGTAAGTTTTGGATTTTATGTTGTAAAACTGTTAAGTGATGATTGAATTGGGTTTATATATACTACTGAGAAAAATTGAAGTTAATTAGACGAGTTATGTCGAGCTGAGATTTGGTTTTGGGGTAAATCCCCTAGCTATAAAAGAAACAGAGCTTATTGAATCTCTTCATTCGTGAGTGCGGTCGCCATCCCATGATTGCGGGTCGCGATGTTCATGAGATGAACTCGGACCGTGATGCCATGAGCACGGGGCGCGATGGGTCGCAGGCGGTTACGGGTCGAGCTCGGGCACGCCAAGATGAGCACGACCGTGATGAGGATCTTGACCAAGATTAGTAGAGCGTGACCGAGATCCGGTCAGGGTTTTAGGTTAGGGTTTTGGGCTATTCAGGGTACGTATTTTGTTATTAGGGTTTGAATGTGATACTTGGAAATCATGTATAGAGTTTCTGAGTTGTGTTTGTGATATTGAGATGTTATATTGTGATTCCAGGGTCTCGTGTTGATAGGGTTGGGATACGAACATGGAACCGAGACTTGAGGAGTGAGATTTCAGGGTCAGGTGAGTTGCATGTTTTTTTGAGATACATGTACGATTATTTATTTATACTTTCATGATCTTTTACTGATCTTTCCTTACGAGATTATTATGAGCTTCATTATCATGCATGCATTACTGAGTTTTATTGACAACTGTGTTTTATTATATAAAATTTGGGACACATGAGCCACCGAGTTATTAAACAGTGCGGATGGGCAGGGTTCGGGTCGCTCCCGATTTCCTTTTGAGTTCCCGACGACTGCTTTTTGCGGTCTAGAGATTTGGGTACGTGGGTTATTCCACACGGGACGAGTAGCTATTTTGAGCTACCTTGTGGGATCTCATATACTTTGTTCAGTAGAGAATGCTGAATGTTTTATTATTGAGTTTACTATATTTTAATACTAAGTTTTTTATGATCGTACTACTAACCCTTGAATTCTCACTAGCATAGCTGACAGTTGTGTTTATAATGTATGTATCTCAGGTGATCAGAGTTCTGGTAGTCCTGCTGGACCCAAGTAGGTTTACATCTTCAGACGAGGAGTTAATAGCTACCTTTCTTAGAGGTAGTTATATTTTAGGGATTGTATATACATACTTCAGATATCCTGTAACTTAAACAGAGTTACCATGACTTATTATGTAACTTAAAGTTTTAAATTATTGAGGTTTCCACGTATTTACTTTTGGAACAGTTTAGGATTATTGTATTATATTTCTGTTGACGTGTTATTTACGTGTCATTGTGGAATAGATCGAGGGTGTTACAATTTTAAACTTTAATTTAATTTATAAAAATTGTGTCGGTTAGATTTTAAAGGGCAATCTGAACCCAAACTGTTTAATCCGGTTTTTTGATTTTTGGTTTTTTGTTCAGTAGGCATGGTTTTGGGACGGGACGGGACGAGACGAGACGGGGATTTCAAGTCCCATCTTCATCTTTGTTTCTTACTCCTCACCTATCCCCGTTGAGGAATGAGTTTATATTAGCATCTTCGTCCCAATCCCCATTGAAGAATCAGATTTTCCGACCTCCTAAAAGATTATATAAGTATAAATTATGAATAGTAGTTTATTAGAAAAAAATATGTAAATAAATTTAAGACAAATCAATTCGAACATCTTTGAGTTATTTACATATATAATTCAAAATAAAACTAAAATGAAAAAATCTAGGCAAAAACTTGTAAAATCCATGTGAATAAATAAAACAATAATATTTGAAATCTTATGAAAGTTACATATATTGATATTTGTTAACTTGTATAAAATGTAATGATTAATTTACATTGTTATATATATATATATATATATATATATATATATATATATATATATATATATATATATATATATATATATATATATATATATATATAGGTTCAAGTGAGTACCACACATTATGCAGCGCACCAGAAGGTACCATCCTTAAAAGTAATTTTTTTAAAATTGTTTTTTCATAAACATGTTTTTATTAATATTATGATGATCATATGTAAATTTCACGCAAATCCGAACACTCTAAGTGCATGAAAACACGCATCACATAAATGCACGTTCAGATATATTCAAAATTATATAAGTGTGTGTTCACATCATATTTTAGAAGCTATGAGAAGTGAATATATGTGAAATTTACATATGATCTTCATAATGTTAATTAAAACATGTTTATGAAAAAAAAAGTTTTAAAAAAGTGTTTTTAAAGGTGGTACCTTCTGGTGCGCTGCATAATGGGTGGTACTCTCTCGAACTATATTCTATATATATATATATATATATATATATATATATATATATATATATATATATATATATATATATATATATATATATATATATATATATATATATATATATATAGACACACACACACACATATAATCATATAAATAATTATGCTTTCGTTCATTTGCTTAATGATGGTATTAATATGCATTTTTACAAAATTACGGAACCATTATTATAAAGGAATCGTTGGAAAATATAAGTGTTCGGAGTTTATTATATATTTCCATAATATTTCGTGGAAAATGTTTGCATGTAAAAACTACAATAATTTATAAGGTAATAATAAAATAAATGAGAAAACTTACAAAAATCTTGAAGAACACTCCAAGTTTCTAAGTGTTGGCCGAATTTGAGAGAAATTATATGAGTGTTTGTGTTCGTGTGTTTCGAAATGAGGAAGCAAATTCTCAATTTAAGGACGTGAAAAAGTTAGTGTGATGATGAAAAGGCGAAGTTAGCCGGTGGTTGAGTGTAAATTTGAACAAATATGGCTTGCAAAGTTGAATGATTATGTTGGGTAATGACTTTAATATTAAAATATTAAAGTTAAAAGCTATTTTTGTCCTTTAAAGGACAACGACCAATAGGGTGATAAGTAATATGACATTTCTATTTTTTAGTATTAAATTGTACAAAAGTGTGCAAAAAGTGATTTATTTTTATTTAAACATTTTCTTTTTGGAAATATCTGAATTTCTATACTTATAAAAAAAACTTGGAAGTAAAACTCGATTCAAGCATGAATCAAGTTTGATGTTGTTTCAATCGAGTTGGATAGAAGGCATAACCGAGTTTTATGAAGCTTTGATCGAATTGAATGCTGCTTTGATTGGGTTGGATGCTGCTTTGATTGAGTTGGATGATAGCCATTCCTAATGCATAATGCATATCAACATCAGTTTAAAAAGTTCTATACTGCTCATTCTCTTTGGATTGCTTTAGAGAAAAGATTTGCTGGCAATGCTAGCACCAAAAGGAATCAAAAAGATCGTCTAAAACAGCAGTATGAAAACTTTTCTGGTGGCAAGAATGAAAACCTTACTCAAATTTTTGACAGGTTTAATAAACTGATAGGTGAATTGGAGAGTGCCAAAGTCAGCTTGGATCAAGATGAAGTAAACAGAAAATTCCTTAGATCACTTGGTGAAGAGTGGAAAGTCTATGCTGCCCAATGGAGAACAAAAGATACTCTTGATGAAATAGAGTTGTATGACCTTTACAACTGTCAGAGAGTGTTTGAAACAGAGATTGAAAATAAAAAGAAACCCTTTTCTTACAATCATAACACTGCTCTGCTATCATCAACATTAACTAATAAATCAAACTGTTGTGATTCCTTTTCTGGTGCTGATGGTATTGTTGGTACACCCTGTGTGACGATAGCAGTCTAAGTGGTATTAGCATTTTGTCTAAGTCATATTGAATATTAACTAGTGTTTGATAGTTATTGATTGTATGTTTGAACTTGATGTAATGTATTACAAGAAGTTCAAACATAAAGTCCAAAGATTAATTCAATCATAAGTTAGAACATATGTCAAATAGAAGTTTGACTTGTGAAATTCGAATTTAGAGCATATTCGAATTTACACAAGGCAGATTCGAATTTGGTATAAATTCGAATATGGAAGATTCGAATTTGTCATGTGGACAAATTCGAATGGGCCTTGGGCCTGCTTCGAGTTTGTCCCATGACAAACTCGAATTGGTCTCTATAATTAGTGATTAACTCGAATCATTAGTAGACTTTTGCAGAATTCGTGTGAGCAATTAGCAAAAGGCGATCTCGAGTTTATCAGTTGTATTGTGTTTGTTCGGAAAGAATCATCGCGTAGGTTCGTTCGTCGTCGATCGTACAACGTTGTGGTAGTCTCCGTTTCCGTGTGAGTGATATATCCCTTAAGCCGATAACGAGGATTTTGTACTCGTTGGTGTGTGTCGCGTCTAGATAGATCTGTTAGTTCAAGACCTTACAAGTGGTATCAGAGACTACGGGGTGTTCTTGGTGTTCTTCGTGTTCATCTAGATACATCCTAGGTTTCTTGACGCTTTTGGACGGTTAATCTCACGTGTTTTTGAGTTTTTCGAGCTTATCAAATTGGATTCCGGGAAATACTTTGTTGTAATTCACGTTTTTGATCAAAATCAATATTTTTACTTGTAAAAATATTGATTTAATCTGAAAAACGTGAAAAACTCAAGGTATTAGCCGTTTCTCGAATTTGCGGCGCTCGACTTTGTTAAGGAGAAATTAGGGTTTTTGCTCATTTTCGAGTTTGACCAAAATACACTCCTTTCGAATTTCCTAAAAGTGGTTTCGAATTTGGCCATTTCGAGTTTACTTTGGATTTCGACTTTGCACTAAAGTCGAATAGGGGACATTCGAGTTTAATTGGGTTTCGAATTTGAGGAGGTTTCGAATTTAAGTGGACTTTCGACTTTAGAGACCTTCGAATTCGTCAATTAATTTCGACTTTAATTGGATTTAAGAACTTAACTCGAATTTAATCCCAAATAGGTTTAAATTTAATTAGATTCGAATTTACCTAAATTCGAAAGAATTAATTTAAATTAATTTCGAATTAAATTAATTAAGTTTAAAGTCAATTATCTTTGAAACAATGACAAGTCTACAACGGTTTTTGGAGATGGATCACGAGGTCGAAAAAGCAAATACTCCGCCAAAGTTGATGAAACTTGAAGATTATTACTGGTGGAAGGATCGGTATAATGATATGCGCATGTGGATTTGTATCGACGAGGGATACATTCCACCTACAGCTGTGGTAGAAGGACGACAAAAGGTTGTTCCATATTCTAAAATGAAGGATGACGATAAAAAGATGTTTGAAGCAGAGAACCGTGCATATGCTATCATTAGAATGGTGTTACCTCAGGACATACTACACACCTTCCGTAATCAGAAGACATCAAAAGAGCTGTGGGAGACATTGGAAAAACGGTGTGAGGGTAACCCGAGGGTTAGATGGAAACGGATGGAAATGCTCAAACAGCAGTTTGCAATCTTCAAAGCATTGAAGGATGAAAAGCTGGATGACACTATCACGCTTTTCTATCATCTGCTCACTGAGTTAGACAGTCATGACATTGAGTATAGTGACACTGAGAAGAATAATAAGCTTCTGGATGATTTACCGGCCAAATGGGCGATGTATGTGGCCTTAATTAAGCATGATGAGGACAAATACTATACTCTGACTCTAGAGAATGTGGTGGGAACGCTGAGGGCATATAATTTTGAGTTACTGAAGCAAGCAACGGATTATGATCAAGTTCAAGATCCAGCAATGTATTTTGGAAAATCAAAACCTTCAGTGGCAGCTGAAATGAAGACAGCTACAACCTTCTTCTCGGGAGAAACGTCGTCACCAGCTGAGCCAGAAGACTCACAGAGTAAGGCTTTCTTAGGGTTTACTAGACCAGAAGAACAGCAGCATCAGGCTACTCCGGCATCTACATCTCAGGGATACTCTAAGATGCCAATGAGCGCAAAATCGGCTGAAGACCATCTGAATCTGTTGGCTTCATTCGTGGCCGCTTACGGCAATTGCGTTCAGGGCAAAATCAACGATCCTGCACTTTGGGATGAGGATTACGATCAAGTAGACCCTGATGATCTTGAAGAGATGGATCTACAATGGCAACTGGCCATGGTAACTCAGAGAGTTAAGAGGTTCATCAAAAGGACGGGAAGAAATCTGAATATGAGTAACAATAGGATTGGATTCGATAAGTCCAAGGTCAAATGTTACAACTGTCAAGGGTTAGGACACTTCGCTAGAGAGTGTCAGAGACCGAAGGTAGAAAATTACCAGGGACAGTATCAGAATCAATCGCAAGGGAGATATCTTCCTAGTAGTTCATCCAGTCAGGCGAATATAGCTGGGTTGTTATCTAATGTCACATCAGACATATAGCTAGACGGCACTTATGACTGGAGTACACATCCAGAGTCGAACGCTAGAGCCTTTATGGCTGAAGTGACTGAGACTGGAAGTGAAGGGGCAGAGGAAACCACAAGGGACAGCAGTCACAGTGAAAACAGTCCGATGTGGGTAGAAAAGTCAGCTGATCAGACACTTCTGGAGTTTGCCGCGAAGATGGCCAACGTAGAATCAGATCATACAAAGGTAAGTCTGAACTTTTCTCTTTTCCATGAGTTGTGTGTTTTATGTGCTACATCTAACGATAGGTTAAATTTAGTACTAGAATCACATCAAACCATATCTGCTCAAAATGAAACGCTAAAATTAGATAATGCTAGCCTAATAGATATAAAGCAAGATCTTAGGGATAAGCTTAAGGCTGATGCACAGGATGTTATAGTTCTAAAGGACAAACTGAGCGAACGGTGTGTTAGGTTAGAACTCATGTATGAACATGTTGAGGCATTAACCAATGAGCTGAAAACCAAAGACATAGAGCTAGCTGAGTCTAAAGTAAAGGTAGCTGAGGCAAATAGTAAACTTGAAAAGTTTAGGAACTCATCTCTTAACCTAGGGAAAATTTTAGATGCACAGCGTCAATCTAAAAAGCATGTAGGTCTAGGATATCATGAGAGTCCTCCACCTTTCAATGACAACTATGTACCTCAACCTCAGGAGAAAACTGAGAAATCAGTAGACTTAGAGGAAATACCAGAACCAGTGTCTGAACCTGTAAAGGAAAATGCAACTAAAGTGACTGATAATAATGTCAAGATTAAGAAAGTTAAATTTGTGTCATCCTCTAGTGATAAACCTGTAGGAAAACACAAAATTGACTTTAATGATCAGGATGATGAACCTGTCGCTATAGTTGAACCAAAAGAGGCAGACACTAGTGAGACACCTAAGTCAAAGGGCACACACAAAAAGTCAATTGACAAAATGTCTTGCTTTAGATGTCACGAAAGGTGGCATGTTTCTTCTAGCTGTCCGCATAAGAAAGTAGATAATACTCCTAAGACAGGAAAGCCGGAACAACTTAAGCCTTCTCCAAGTGTTGCAAGCACTAGTAGTTCTCAGAGTACCGAGAAAATTGTGCAAGCTACACCAAAAACTATTGTGAAACAAATACCGGTGTCAGGTCGACCAAAAGAAGTGATTAGGACTAATTCACCAAATCGAGTCATTAATCAATCTAGGTCTGGACCGCAACAACAATATAGGAGTACTACACCTAGCAGAGCTTACACTCCGGTTAGGTCACACACTCCTGTTAGACATCAAACACCAGGTAGAGCTCAGGGATATCAGTCTGAAATGAATTATAATCGTAATTATTCAAGAGCTCCACAGCAAATGCCTACACAAAGGCAAAGAGTGAATTTAAATCACTCGGCACCACAACAAACTCCAGTTCAAAGACCCAAGTCACCTGAAAGGAGAGATGGGTATTTGAAAGAGTTTAAGTATGTGGACGAGAATGGTATTACCAAGTCAGTTATGGCTTGGGTTCCCCGTGATAACTAACCAATTTTCTTTCATGTGCAGGAGATAACCACAGGTCTAAACAACAAATGGTTCGTTGACAGTGGGTGCTCCAGGCACATGACAGGGGAAAGAAGTCTACTTACAGACTTCAAGGGAGGGAATCGGGGCTTTGTATCATTCGCTAGAAATAAAAGAGGAAACATCACTGGTACTGGAGTGGTCACTAATGGGACGATCAAGTTAGATCAAGTTTATCACGTTGATAAACTGGTTCATAATCTCATTAGTGTATCTCAAATCTGTGATAAAAAGAATTCAGTGTTGTTCACTGATACTGAAGCGTTGGTGCTAAAACCGGGGTTCAAGATACCTGAAGAGTGGATACTGATGAGGGCTCCAAGGAAGAATGACTTGTACATGCTCGACATGAACAAGCCGGAATCTTCGATGAGACCAATTTGTTTGTTATCTAAAGCTTCAGAAACAGAGTCGCCTAAGGAAAATGAACTATATAACGAAAAATGGATCGGTGCAAGGTGTTCCTATGAAGAGTTTTCAGTTCGAGGACAAGTGTCTACCATGCAAGAAGGGAAAACAACACAAGAAGGCACACAAGTCCAAGACTCAGAACTCCATCACTGCCACATTCGATTTGTAGCACATGGACCTCTTCGGACCAATCAACAAAAGGAGTATAGGTGGTAGTTGGTACTGTTTAGTTATTACTGACGATTACTCACGTTTTTCTTGGGTTTTCTTTCTAGGTACAAAGGACGAGACGACTTCCAAGCTCATCGGGTTCTTAGACCAAGTGGAGAATTCATATGGAATAAGGGTTAAACGACTTCGTAGTGATAACGGAACAGAGTTTAAGAACACAGTAATTGGTGTATATTGCCTATCAAAGGGCATAGTGCAACAATTTAGTGCACCTTATGAGCCACAACAAAATGGGGTGGCCGAACGGAAAACAGTACATTGATTGAGGCAGCAAGGACCATGTTATCGGATTCAAAGCTTCCTACCATGTTTTTGGGGGGAGGCAGTGAATACCGCATGCCATATTTTAAACCGGGTCCTTACTGTCAAATCTTTGAACAAAACCTGTTATGAAGTTTTGAATAAACGGCCACCTAATTTAACTGGCTTCGAACCTTTTGGGGTACCATATACTTTATTGAGAACAAAACATCAACCTAAGTTTGGTGAAAAAGCTGACGAATGATACTTCCTAGGTTATGTGTCGAACTCACCAAACAAAAGGGTTTTTAACAAAACTAATGGTACAGTAGAGATTGTGTATAACATTGAAGTCACAAGTTATACACATGAACCCCAAACAGGTCCGGAATGGATATTTGACTATGACAAACTGTTTGAGTCATTTAACATTCCTTTGGATGAAAATGCAGGTACTATCGAAAAGGACATGGCGTCGTTGAATCTGAATGACGAGGGTCATAGCTTTCCGAGGACCACTTTTCAATCAACTTCTGAGCCTACTTCAACTGAAGATCGATCTCCAGAAGTCACTGATTTTGAAGCACCTACAAACGAGGATCAGACTCAAACAACAACTTCTAACTCTAAGGAAACTGTCCACGAGGAAGCAAATGTGGAGTCTGAGGTTGTTCCCCCATTAGGTGAAATAGGATCAAATTTAGGAGATAATCTGAGAGTTGACGAGATAGAGACATCTAGGATCAAGAAGAA
>JAANYP010000487.1:0-40823 GCA_020465985.1 Centrapalus pauciflorus
GAGTTAGGAAGACTCACATCCGTTGTCAATACCGACATACTTTCCAGATGCATGTAACTCCATCAATGCATCAATCAGTTTTGTATCTTCTTCGTTTGTCCAAGTATGTTTGCTCCTTTCTATACTTGTCATGCCTACATGCATAAATGAAAAGTACATAACAAAGTATGCCTAGATATTAGAAAAACATTTATAAATAAATACTTATTAACAATTAATTAAGAAAAACAAATGATATTACCATAAATCATATTTTCATGGCACTGTCATAAAATATAATATCACATCATAAATCTATAAATCACTATACTTGCAAATAATATTATAGATTTAACATTATAAAAACAAATAAAATATATATAATACGACATAAAGATAAAAACTAACTAATAACAAATAAAATATAAAATAATATACGAAAATTGTAATTTTATGTACACCACCACAAGGATCATTTATGTAATTGGTTATTTATTTTATTTTAAAAATACATACTTAAAGTAATCCCAATTTAAATAATAAATTTCATTTATATAGAATATAAAGGAACTTTGTAATCGTTGATAATTTATGGGTAAATTATTGTTTTTTTAACAGGAATCAATTTGACAATTTGTATTGATAATAATATATAACTATATATTATGTAATGTAAAATCTTATAAAAACATTTATTATGTAGATGATAAAAAATAATTTGGTAAGATTATCAATTTTTCATGAGCTAAAAGATGAAAAAAATATTCATGCTAATTTGTATAATTTTCATTTTTAAGTTTTTTAAAATATTTTTGGCTTCGTTCCAATAGCCACGACAAAAATAATAGTAGCGTCGGAAAGTGAAGAACAGTCATCGCCGGCGATGATACGAGCAGTGATAGTAATGAACGATCAAGGCAAGCCTCGCCTTGTCAAATTCTATGACTATCAGGTTTTGTAATTTTATTTGATCTCCTTATATAGAAAAACTACGAGTGATTGATGATATTCCTGAAATTAATCTACAAACTGCTTGATCATTGCTTGTGATGTGAATTGCAAGGTTAGCCCGTGGAGAAACAACAAGAAATCATTCGGAGCATATATGGAGGTTCGATGTTGTTACGATTTTCTGCTTCATTTTTAGTTCAGCTCTTACTTTGAAAATATGATAATTTGGTTGATCCGATCCTGTTCATGCTAAATTGATTGGAAATCGAATTCCTTGTTGTATCGATTCGTAATTGATTGAATATGATATTAGATTTCGGAATCAGGTGCAGCATTCTACCTCGTGTACTTAGTAACCCTAGTAGTTGTTGTTAAATCTTACCTGTCCAGTTGAAGCTTTGATAGTTCAAATTAGGAAATCTATGTATGATACTATGATGTGTTGACTTGCTTTGTTGGAAGTTTGTTCAATGGAAATCTCGTTAATCATATAAATTTAATATTCATTTCCAATTACACTTTGTGCGCTTAATGAGAAAGGAGAGTTACAAAGATGAATATATTATTCCACTGAAATGGTGTATAAAAAGGTTCATCATCTATATGTTTTATTTGTTTTTTGGTGATGGATCTTTGGACTTAAATTTCGAGAATTTTATTACAGTTCTATGCAGTAGAGCGGAGAATGTGAGCAACTTTGTTCAAGCTGATTCGACTTTTGGACCGGTATATTTTGCTTCTTTTGGTATCCATTTGAGATTTTTTATACTTAAAAGTTGGATGGATAAGATCATGGAATGTGACTGGTAGTGCTTGAGTGATAGTTCAAATGTCAAATGTAATTGTCATCTAGTACTTGGCGTAGATAATCTTTTGGCATGTGATGCGTAGTGGATAGTGGCAAATCCAAGATTTCCAACTTGGGATGCAATAGCATAACAAAACTTTTTGCGTTTTTTGGACTTCAGAGTTGCACTAGTGTAACAGACTAACATCTTTTTTCAAAAGTAGTAAATAGTTTGTTGGTATGCACCTTGCTGCATGGGTGCAGCCCTTGTGATTTTCGGCACACATGGTTCGGGATTTTATAGATGAGAATTGTGTGATTAAAAGATATATCCTAATCCGTGAACTTATCTGGTCAAATTTATGTCCGATCTCTGTATACCATTTAGGTCAAAAGCTGATTCAGATGACTAGCTATTATTTTTCACCGTTTTATATATTTTCTCTTTGTCTGTCTGTGTGATGAACACTGAAACAACATATAAATTATCTAATGTTAATTATTGCGACATCATGATAGAATTGTAACTCTTCCTCTTTTTTTCGTCTTTTCCTTACTGTGGGCAAAGAATGGTAGTTTACAAGTACAAGCATTTACTATTTTTTTTTCCCTTTTTCTCCACTCATTGGGATTGACATTTAGGCTGAAGAGCTTACATGTTTTTTTGGATCTTACTTGGTCTAAAATGGGCACATAAAGTGGATCATATAAAAAGAGAGTCATATCCCAAAGAAAAGCATAAGGAGCAATCACTCTTCACGATAACATTTTAGAATATTTGAAGCAAGGATGCAGATAGCCTACAACACAATATTCCAAAAATGACATGAAATTTTATATTAGCAAACTGTGTGTTATCAGCTCCCCAATATTATTCTTCCAATATGTAAAGATAAAATTCACATCATATCATCAAATAATAATCAATTCACAGAAGGCTTTAAAGAATTAAGAGTTCTCCAAAGTAACATAGAAGATAGAGATATATGTGCCATAAAAAAGTCTAGGTGTAGTCAGACACGGTTGATTGAGAATTGGGGTTTTGGGCTCTAATTTTTTATGTGTTCCTTTTTTTTCTATTTCTTCTTCGGTTATTGTGTCTGTTAGCTGATGACTGTGAAGCCACAACAAGAGTGGGAAATCCATTCCGGGGTTACGGCTTACTTAGCTCTCAATATACATGCTTACGTTGACCCCTGTTTAGAATATTATATATAATAATATGACTTTAAAGTTTCACACAATGACATTGCAGTATCCTTGCCATTTCAAAATTTTGAAAAAGCTTGGCGCTCCTCAGTATGCAACATGTGTGTATCTGTTGTGGGCCTTGTGGCATTAAAGATGCTACATGCCGGTTAACAGAATTTTCTTGCTTCATAGCTTGTTTGTTTAGTATATTCCAGTTCTTCACAGAAATTTGGTCCTTCTTGCAGGGTACCCGACTTGTGTACAAGACTTTTGCTACACTGTACTTCATCGTCATATTTGATGATTCTGAAAATGAGCTCGCCATTCTAGATCTCATGCAAGGTTTTTTACCGAATTATATTTTCCTTGTCAGTTCCTTTTAAGGCTATAAAGGGGAGCAAGAAGAGTCATGTTTATGACCTCCTGCTTAGTGTTAAGCATAATTGACCAATGTGCAATTTCACAAACAGGTTTAGCAGATTAACCTATCAGAATGAACTAGCCGTAAATTTTTTTAGTTAGGAGGTGTAAACAAAGCAAAATAATACCAATGACTCTACTTAATGGAAGATTAAGATATTGTATATGATTTAATATATCAGAAGCATGTTATTGAAGAAGAAATATTGGTAAAAGAAGCTACACTAAAACAAAACCAGCGTTAGTTTGCATATAACATTGCCCCTTGATTCTCAAAAAAAATTATGTTGTAATTTGCTCAATAGATACAGATTCATTTAGATCAATGTTCAAACTTCAGGTTAGAGAAACATGTCTTCCAAAGAAACGTTATTCTGTAATCTTTTATTTTTCATTCTGCATGATGATTTCTTCCATTCTCTATTTACTAGATAGGTAACAAGGTCTAGGTTATTAGGTTCGTCTTCTTGATAGCCTCGAAATCTTCTGCAGCTTAGTCACAGGCTCATAGCAAAAAAAGATGTAGTGTTGATTATTTCAGATTTCACAAATTAGAACCTTATTGATCTTATGAACACTCTACACGTGAATTTCTACTCTCCTCTGGTTTTCGAGAGCATTCCACGACTTCCTTCAACTTATTTTAGATTCCATATTTACACTGAAATTTGTTTATTTATCTTCTAGTTGTTATATCTGCGATCTTAGTTGTTACCTTTGCATTGATGTATCAGTTGGGTTCCGTGGCTCCTCTTCTAAGGATTCGTTTCAGCACATTCTCTATGCTCATTTACTTTCGTGTTATGGTAACATCTGGTGGTAATGTTTCTTTATTGTGAATTTCAGTATTTGTGGAAACGTTGGACAAATGTTTCAGCAATGTGTGTGAGCTTGACATGGTGTTCAATTTCAATAAGGTAAAATCTCTCTTCCTCCATTCATTTGATAACGAGATTTAAGAATGAGTATTAGTATCAAAAGCAAAGACATAATTTGAGATGGTAATGAAGTTTGATTGATAAAACCTATCACAACATGTTTTTTTAGTAATTATTACACTCATAAATCCCTGTTGTGGGTCACACCACCTCTGGAATCGGGAGATTATTAAGGTTCAAGTGTGTGAGGCGGTGTAATTGGACCCCATTGGATATAGTCAACAAAAAGGTGGATATGCTGAGCAGTTACAAAATATAAAGGCAATTATTTTTATGAGAATTAGTGAGGGTTCTTGAAACCATGTTTTTTGTTTCCATTCTGATCCATATTAAGAAAAGAGAATTGTTACCAATTTTGGATCGTTATTTGCAAGTGTTTGTTTTCCCTTTTGGATTTTTCTTGGCCTATCATGCTTTTGACATTTTAGCCTATAAGAGAATTCTCTTCTGCAAGTAATGCCCTTGGTTCATGATGTTTGCTTTTTGACAAGGGATAATGACACCAAATAGCTATATACTTTTATATTTGTTTACATTTATGTAGTGTACTTTTATTTGTGCACATTTGGCGGTCAAACTTTTAAAAGTGTTTCAATTAGGTAATTGAGTGACCTAATGACTGGTACAACAGGTTACCATGATTAGTCAAACTTTCTTTTTGTATACATTTATGTAGTGTACTTATTCTTTTGTACACATTTGGTAGTTAAACTTTTGAAAAGTATTTCAATTAGGTAGTTGAAGTGAGCTGATGTTACCGGTTATCAGGTCACCCAGTTACCTAATTGAAACACTTTTACAAGTTAATGTGCACAAAAAAATACACTACATTAATGTGTACAAACTCAAAAGTACATAGCTACTTGGTGTCATTTTCCCTTTTGACAATGTCTGAACAGGTACACACTATACTTGATGAGATCATTTTGGGAGGTCAGGTTGTTGAAATGAATTCTTCTGAAGTTGTCAAGGCAATAGACGACATATCTTGGTTCCTCTCTCTCTATCTCTCTCTCCCTCGTGTATTGTGTGCGTGTATTTTAGTTTCATCTAAATACTTGACTGATTCCAGATTGCAAATCAATGTTTTGTGCAGGCTAGAGAGGAACCCGAATTCAATCATTCGAGTTCCAAAATCCATATATGGCTGGCAGGGACGATAGATAATAGACTACACGTACCTCGATCTGTGTAAGTTTTTTATAATGATCTTAATCCTCAACCAAATCATCACCTAAAAGCTTGCATATGTGTTAACTTGGCTACACCTCGACATCGCCTGTATTTTATATGATCTTGTTATGCTGTTAGAAATAAGTCGGTCAACCCTTTGATGCACTCACTCTGTTCATTTGTTTACCAACAGGAATGGATGGTAACCAATGACTATATGGAAATTGAATGAAGGAGCAGATACAGTTAATCTGGAGAACATATGTCACTTGAATTCGACCCCCCATTGAATCAAGAATTTGTTTTTCAATTCGTAGATTTGATCTTTTTATAAATTCGAACACAATTTGTAGATTTGATCTTTTTATAATCAAGGATATTCTTTTTTCAAAAGATGTGCAGCTCTTGCAACAATCTAACACGTACAACGTGACAATTCCAGTCCATTTAAGTAAATCTGCTGACGACCAAAGAACATAATTTTTACATAATTTTTTTAAAAAGTTTTAAAACAACTTATTTAATATAACAGTTTCCAAAAAATACATGTTCTAGCTTAGTTTTCAGTAGAGAAGTCATGTTGACCGTCTCGTTATTTTCAAATTTGTTTCATATGATCCCTGAAAGAAGAATGAAGGAAAAGAAGTGATGATCGATCATCTATCTCTCCAGAAACCGAAACCGGATCCGGATGGAAACAGAATCCATTAGAATTTACAATTCCACAAGAACACCCACCAAATTACAAAGAAAAATTGCTTGCTTTCAACCATAAACAACAAAACAAGCCCTCTCAAACCAAAGAAACTTGAACAACAAAAACCCCAGAAAAAAAAAAAAGTTAACTTTGCGGTCTAAAACCCGCCCTTTCCGTTTGCGTTTTCTATCTCTGTATATCGACACCCACATGCAATTTATGTCCCTCTATCAAGAAAAAAACAAAACCAAACCAAAAAAAAAAAACATCTCCTTTCTGTATCATCAATTAACTTCAACTTTTACCTGCCATGGATTGTACATTCTACTAACGGGTCGGGTATGGTGTAGGTGGGTGGGTGTGCATCTTCTGCGGTTATTATCAAAGAATCCATCTGTCTGTCAATACCCATCGTTCGATCTCTCCTCGTCCTGCACATCCAACGGTTCAGGGAACACATCCTTCGACTGCCTTCTGTTTGACGACGAATGATCTCCGCCGTTATGTCCACTCCCTTGCGAATGAGACCCTGTCGTCCCCGACTGCTTAAGGCTACTCGGTCCCGCTGCACCCCCTGCCGCCACTCCCGCTCCCACCGCCATGTCAGTCGAGCTATTCCTCCAGCTACTAAACAATGCAGCATTCCAAGAGCCTCTAGAGGAAGGCGTACGTAACCTTGCCGAGCTGCTGCTTTCTTCTCTTACTACCTTCAATGGATTTTCCAAGGCTTTAAGTATGTATCTCATAAGGGGTCGTCTTGTAGGTTTCGGGTTCAGGCACGATCTAGCAACGACAGCCATTGCCCATACTTCTTCCAATAAATCCTCGTCGATGATTAGAGACGGGTCCACGATGTTCGTTACGAGTTCTTTATCATATATGCTGATATATGGAAGTATCCCTTCCAGCAATTCTTTCATGCTCGGATCATTCGATGCACTGATACCCATCTTCCCCGTTACAAGCTCGAGCAACACCTTCCCGAAGCAGTAGACGTCATACGCACATGTCGCCGTGGCTACACCTAAACATTCAACATTCACAATCCTCAGTATTAAATCGAAGAAAGATGATCCATTTCGTCTCTAAATCTGTTTCCGTCTATTTGTTAACATAATTCAGGTTGATTATAAGGCATTTTCCAATTCGGTTTCGTTACCCTCCTGGGTAACAAATAAGTAGGACAGATACTAGAAATAGGTTTTATTCATCTAATTGAAAAAGCTCGAATATTTCTATGAAAAGTATGGGAAACCCGATTTGTAAAAACCAAAAGTAAAATTGGAAATATTCAAAAGAAAGCGAAATGAACTGATAAAGAAACTTACCGGAAGCACCTTGTTCAGATGTTCTGCATTAAACAAACAGAAGTTTTCGATTAAAACCTCAATTTTAGATGATTCAAAGCAGAAATGTTCATACTTTAATAACCATAGCAGAAGATAACTACATATTAACGGAACGTATGATAAAAACTACTGGTACATGACTAAATCGGCCCTAGCACTCCGATATTCAGGGGTACATGAAACCCCAGCTCCCAGAAGCACTCGGTAACGAAATTAAAAGAAGCGCCATCGCTTTTTCAGGTGGGCCAGGGTGCATCGGATTGTATTTACTATTTAAGGTTCATTCAAGAACCATCAGGACTTATACCTAATAACTCGGATATTCGTCTGATAAAGGAAAATACTTCAAGTCTAGTCAAATCTGCTAGTTATCGTGTTTTTGGAAATCTTTACTATATTTGTAGCAAATATATGATTTCAAATCTGAAATTTTACGCCTTGAAACTATGAAAGATCCATGAAACCATGCTCACATTGAAAGAGATCGATTCCTTCAACAATGTGTCTTTCAAGGCGAACCATCTTATCAAAAGGGTCCATTTTCATAGTCCCGATTCGCACCCATCTTAAAATCATGTGTTTCTTTGTTATCAAAAGGGTCCACTGACTCGAGGGCTAGCACTTGTGTGAGTGTAATGATGAAATTTTTATATATAGTATCATCAAATCTAACTCTTTAATATCCGAGATCGCCCTACCATAAAAGTAATTCTTTTAAAGATGCATGCTTTATCTGTATACAAACATGAGGTATGCAAATGAACATTCATCATGTGCATGCATCATAAAGTCACAAACTTTCTACGTAAGATCTTAATGTGGACAATAACCTAAGCGTTAAAAATAGAATATCTGGCATATAAATACGCTTTTTAATACATTTTGTTATAAGCATTGAGTACTTACTGGGGTAACCTAAGCAACCTGGTAAAGCGGCTCGAATGACTGTCCCCTTCTTGAGTACAAACTTCGCTTAAGCTCCCCAACCGCACTTCATATTTATCATCAAGAAGTATACTGCTCGCTTGAACATCTCTTCAATTAACAAAACAAAAAGGAAAAAAAAAAAAAGGAATTTAACACATACAAGTTACGTCAATGGGTACGACAAAAGATTGTTTTTTTGTACAAGAATAGCATTAACAAGACAAGATTTCATGATATGTTGCATTATTTTGTTTAAAAAACAACAATATCATGCAGAAACGGCATTTCTTTCCTTTCGTATTCACATATTTCCAAATTTCATCACATTTTAAATATTTATATTCTTGCGTATAATTTCTAATTGTGAACTTCATGATGCAACGATATATACCTGTGAACAAGGGGCGGCGTACATTCATGATGCAAGTATGAGAGCCCTTCAGCAGCTCCTAGCGCAATTTTCAATCTGGTTATCCAATCCAAAGACTGTAAACTATCATCTTCTGAATCAATCTTCCTGTACAAAGAACTCGACAAATCGCCATTTGGCATGTATTTGTAAATGAGAAACTTTTCGTTCTCGTTCTCCAAACAATGTCCCAAAAGGGGCACCAATCGAGGATGAGATACCTTGCTGAATAAATCTAACTCTATCATGTGACTGTCCTTCGTTCCAGACTGCATATCATATCTTTTAATGATTATAGGTATCCCTCCCTCGAGAACACCCCTAAAAAGATCACCAGAATGGCCACGTTTGATGAGATTTGCATCGCTTAAGTCATCCGTGGCTGCAAGAAGCTGCTGATACGTGAACGTTTCTCCCAATTTCGAAAGATCCAATGAAACTCCAGGAGGTTGTTGGGCTTGGGCTACTACCGCTGGTGCAGGTCCCACCCCGGTTCCTCTTTGAGTAGTTGTATGTCTTTTTCGGCAGCATAGAACCACAAGAATCACAAAGAGCATGATGAGTCCAACACCTCCCAAAACTGCAGCCAATATGATCCAGCGTTTGTTGCTTTTACGGCCACTTCGAGGAGGTGGCAGAGTGCCGTTCGGAAGCCCAAAGTTATCAAAAGGCAAACCCCTAGTAGAATAAAACGAAGCACATTCTCGCACGCTTCTTTGAATGGTTGAGTTTCGGAGGCAATTTCTAGTTAAAGTTGCAACCCCATGTGCATAATCAGGAACAATGCCTTGCAAGTAATTATACGACAAATCCACAGAACTAAACCTCCTCAATACGGATGTTAACGCTCCATAAAACATATTATGTGAGAGATTGAACACCGCAGGCGTAACATTACCATTCAAAGCAACATTCGGTAGAGAACCCGTAAAATTATTATCAGATGCATCAAGAAAACTCAATCTAGGAAGTGACCATAACACATCAGGAAAATCACCGGTAAAATTATTATGATCCAGACCTAAACTTTGCAACTCGCTTTGCGAAGAAAACAAGTCACCCGACAAATTTCCTGTAAGCATATTCTTCCCAATCATTAAACTCCGCAAGTTCGTTAATCTCCTGAATTCTAATGGCACCATCCCAGAAAACGAATTGGAACCAAGATCAAGAACAACCAATCTAGTAATGTTACCCAATTGTGAAGGTATCGAAGATGAAAGACTGTTATCAGAAAGATTCAAGAACTGAAGATTCACCAAGTTCCCAAAGGATTCAGGAATAACCCCGGATAAGTAATTCAAAGACATATCAAGTGAAGAAAGATTAACCAAAGATCCAAACGACGAAGGGATTAGCCCCGTGAGTGTATTCCTCGACAGATCAAGAACCGATAGGTGCGTTAACTGACCTAGACTAGACGGGATACTACCAGTGAGGGCATTATCAGATAAATATAACCGATTAAGATCAGTCAAATTTCCAATACTGAAAGGAATAGCACCAGAGATTTGACAAAACCTAAGATCAAGAACTTGAATTCTTTGAAGCTGGAACCCTAATCCATTAGGAATTGAACCAGGAAGACTGAATCTTGAAGCATTAAACGAAACCAAATTCGTTAAATTCGCAAGAGAATCAACTGCAAATTGAGGGTTTTGTTGCCCAACTCTTGTTCTCTTAAACCCTGAAATATTGATCCCAGTAACACTACCATTTTCACACAAGATTCCAACCCAATTCGCACAAGGGTTAGCTTTAATGGGCCATTCTTTTGCTCTTAACCCTAATGATGATCTAAGCTGTAGCAAAGCTGCCCGTTCTGCCCTAAATCTGGACACAGATGGAAGTGGTGGTTGTGGTTGTTGTGCAAATGTACTCCAGAACAACAACGACAATAACAATAATAATACAACAAAACTACTCCCCATGATTATTATTATTATTATTATGATCTTTGAAGGCGGAAAATGTGTTTCTTCAAGCGCATTGACATTTCTATGATTATAATTTAAATAAAAATGGCAATGCAAAATTGAGTAGCGAAATTAGGGATTCATGGAGATGCTACTCTAAAACACATTGTTCATACCTTAAATTGATCACAAAACCTCTGAAATCTTGATTCTGCAATCGTTTTTTTTTTCTTCCTCTCTTTCTCTCTCTCTAGCCTTTGTTTTCAGTTCCTACGGTTGACGAAAGAGAGAGAAAGTTTTAAGAATAAAAAAATGGAGGTAAAATTAAAAGAAAAGAAGAACTACATAAAGGTTTTCTTTTTCTAGAGAGAGGAGAACGATGGATGAATCTGGAGAGAGAGAGAGTATCAAAAGCCTGTGACATTCATGAATGCGGCGGAGAATCAAGAACAAAAGGAAAGGAGTGATGTTTGCCGGCGGCGGTGGAGATCGTCGGAACTCCGGTGGTTGTGAAAGAAAGATCCGGTACGGTGGGGCAAACGTTGACTGAAGCTATAAGCTCAAAACCTCTGCTACTATACTCTCTCTCATCAATCACTCCAACAATTTTTCTCTCTCTACATATACATACAGATGGCCGTGTGTATAGCATTCTGCATCCGTCCAAAAATATTTGATTTCCTCAATTTAGCCTCTTATTGTCTAAATTTTATTTTATTATTATATTTAATTTAAATTTATATCTATAATTCATTATTTGTATCACATTTAATTGATATAAGATTCTATAAATATTATCATTTACTACATGGAATATATTTATAAGATAATATTTTTATAAAAATACATATAAAATTAAATTAGTATATTACAGTCATAATTTTTTAATGATTAAATATTAATATTAAAACTCAATAGATAAATTATCTAAACGATATAAACTATAAAATTAAATACATACGGATAAATAAAAAATTTCCCGACTGAAATAGAATGTTGATTCATATATATATATATATATATATATATATATATATATATATATATATAAAATAATTAGAGTTATTAATTTACTTTTCTTAACATTAGATTAGAATTATGGTAATAAAATAGGCTGGAAAACAAAATTGAGATGTTACGAGAGAGTGACATGTGGCAAAATTATTTTGCTTTATTAATAGATGCATATAGATAGATTTGATATTGTTTATTAACCATATAAAAACAATTATATATTCATCAACTGTTTATTTATCATATATTAACATATAGAAAATTTATATATTTGAAATAAAAACTTTAAATGCGAAATATTTATTTTATTTAGCATATAAATATAAATATATACAATATAATGCTTCCATAATTAAATATTCAAATATTGAAAATTTTAAATGTAAACAAGATTTGGGTTGTTCATTTTTTATCAATTTACCATCTTCAAGCATGAACATTGATCCAATTATATTAATATATTCATAATTATTAAATTTATTACCTTATTTATAGAATCAGAATTCAAAATAGTTAAATATAACATTAAATGTGTATATTATATATTGTCATATTTCGTAGGTACACTTCTAGTAGTATACAAACCTAATTTTTCTATAATAAATGTCTTACTCTCATAGAATTATTACAAATATATCATTATATCGTCACATTACATGCATACACTTACAGTAATATTAGACATGTTTTTCCTATAACAAATGATTTGATGTCATAAGATTATATTTATTGAACATTATTTTGTAATTAGTACAAAACTTTAAAGCATCATATAATAAATATTTAATTGTTTAGTGGTTAATGGTGAATTAATGATTAACATTCATATGAAAATAGGTGGTGATTTGTACACACCAAATGTTCACAGTACATAATAATTTCATATAAAATTTACTAATCATGTTTATCATCTTTATATTTTATCTCTTCCAAACATGATAGAATACTCATTTACATAAAATTATTATATATGGTAATTTTTGTCATGTACAAATTAACTTCTTGTGAAAATATTTTACACATGTGATGGTGTTACAACATTTTGGATTTAAAAAAATATTAGTTTTATTTTTAATTAACAACTGAAAATTATGTAAATCTATCATTTTGACAATATTTGATACCTTTTCTTTTCCTTGTTAACTAGTAAAATAATTATTCACTATTTAATATATTGCATGTCCAATGGTAAAAAGAAAAAAAGAAAGATAACTATTAATGTTTAAAAACATGTATTATGATGCCCATACGTTGCGACAATGCAAATTTAGTAAAAAGAATGTAACAATATAATAAGTTAAAAAAACTATAAATAAAAAATAAATTTAGTATCACATTTTGTTTTGATATTATTTTTAACATATTTAGAAAATAATTTAACAATGTATAAATGTAAAAGTATAGTGAGTTAATAATTATAATACATTATTTAAATTAGATATTCAAACATTGATACACAATCAAAATGATATCAACATAATTGTTTTACTAGTCATGAACAAAATTATGTTTATATAATATTGGAATTTAGAGAGGTAGAATATATGATAATCAAGTAAACCTATAACATATTTAGAGTTACAATAAGTTATAAATTAAAAAAAATAATTTTAAGATTACCAACTTACTACTTACAAATATAATGTGACATTGACAACAATATGTAACATCCCACTTTTGGGACGGGGACGTGGAATTATACGATTGGGTTGATTATAGTATTATTATTGAGTTGGGCCAATTATTGAGATATACGTGGAAGTGTCACGTGATAAGATTTTTGGTGTTAACCGGGCGACAGAGTTAAGTTTTAATAAGAGATTATAATTTTGAGAATTATTAATTAAATTGAGACCCGGTGATATAAAGTTTGTATTTTCACTATTTTGGGATAGCGGGTTCGGATATTGGGTGTCGGACCGAGTTTAAAGAGAAAACGTATATAAGCTTCACCTAGATGCTTGGTTGCTTCATTATTTCAGTTTCAATCCAGAGAGATAAGTGTGTTGTGTGTGTTTTGGTCTCCAGCAGCAACAATCAACCATAATAATCAGGGCTGAGGTAGGATTAAAGCATCAAGTGTAGTCCTCATCTTCCTCTTCAAGCTTAAGTAAGTTTTGAGCTCCAATCTTGAATCTTGAGTTGTTAATTGTTAGAGATGATTAAAGTAAGTTTATATATGTGTTTTATTGAGTTTTTGATCATATTTGTGAGCTAAAATCGGACCAAAATCGGGTTTTGAGATGTGAAATCGATGCTGTCAAAAACAGAGCATTCATGGCTGACAGTCAGTTTACGCGGCCGCGTAGGGTTTGCTACGCGGCAGCGTAGGTATTTGTTTACAAGCCCGTGTAAAAAGCTTCAGGGTGGTGTAAAGATGGAGCTACGCGCCCGCGTGGGTTTTGTTACGCGGCCGCGTGGGTTGCAGTCACACCATCTTGTAAAAATCCTAAACCACCGCGTAAGGAGACTGCTACGCCGCCGCGTAAGAAATCTTACACGGCCGCGTGAGAATTCAGAAAAATAAATATATTTTAAGCGTTTATTTAGGGATGAGTTAGTGATATTGGGTTATTCCCTTGTGTTTGGGTGTTTGGGTATTCGGGTTGTGTGGGTTTAGTAGTTGGGTATTTGGGTTCGTGCGAGTTGCCTGAGTATTGTGTACAGAGTTGTTGGGTTGTGATTGTGACATTGAGAATTGTGTTGTGATTCCAGGGTCTCGAGTTGATAGGGTTGGGGATGGGCAGGGAACTGAGACTGAGTGGTAAGACTTCAGGGCAGGTGAGTTTGCATGCTTTTCTGAGATAATTGTACGATTATTTATTTATACTTGCATGACCTTTTACTGAGCTTTCTTTATGAGATTATTATGAGTTTCTTACGAGTTTTATTACTGAGATACTGTCATGCATGTATATTGTGTTTATTGTGAACTGAGTTTTACTATATGAGATTTGAGACACACGAGCTATCGAGTTACTAAACCGTACGGCTGGGCAGGGGTTGGGTCGCTCCCAATTCCCTTTTGAGTCCTGATGACTGCTTTGTGCGGTCTAGGGATTTGGGTACGTGGATTTATCCACACGAGTTGAGTACCTATTGAGTATCATGTGGGATCTCATATACTTGTTCAGTAGAGAACACTGAACGTTTTATCATTGAGCTTACGTGTTTTTATTGAGTTTTTATAATCGTACACTAACCCTTGCATTCTCACCAGCGTTAGCTGACCCCGTGTGTGTGTGTTGTGTGTGTCTCAGGTGATCAGAGATCTAGTAGGCCTGTTGTACCCAAGTAAGGTTACTGTGACATCTTTGGAGGAGTTAGCTACCTGTTTTAGAGGTAGTTATATTTTTTGGGAAATGTTTATGTGTTCTTCGGCTATTGTGTAGTTTGATCAGAGACTTCCGTGACTTAATTATGTAATTAAAGTTTTAAAATTATCAGGGTTCTGCATGTATGTATTGGGAATAGTGTAGGGATTATCATATTATATCGTTGCTGATGTGGTAATTATGTGGCATTGTGGATTAGTTTGAGGGTGTTACACAATACACTAAGAAATTAATAATTAAAATTAACTAAATTAGAAATTAATTAAGGATTGCTTTAAATAAATACAAATAAAAATGATTTTTAACCAAAAAACTAAAAATATGGAAGATAAATATATTAAATAAATGATAATTTACAACATCTAAAAAACTGCATAAAACTAAGATCCAAAATCACTTAAAAATTGTATACATTAGCAAAATTCAATTATAAGTATTATTTTGTTTGTGTTGTGAGAGGCAAATGTTAGTAAACCGTATACCTACTTATGAATAGTATTTTGCATAATATTGGTTTGGGTATTTTGAAATTACTGGTATTATATAACAATTTAAATATGGAGGTTTAAACATAATTTAGGGAAATAATAAAATTGATTTTTTGTGATTATTAAATAAATATATAAGACTTTTTAAAATCAAGTGTACCAAATATTATAAAAATATTTGACTTGTTGTTTGGCCAAAAAGGATGGGTAGTGTTGGCAATCTAATGGTCCACAACTTTGATTATTTAAAGTGGATCCCCTTAACCCCTTTTTAGTATTCTAAAGACCAAAAGTGAGTCTCACTCACAATTGCTAATTTTCACACTCTATGCTCATAATAGTATTATCATGTTTTAACTTCATTTATCTAATTTTGGGAAAATAATATTATTTGTCTAATACAAACTAGTTTATGACCCACCTAATACGTGGATATTTTTAATAAATATTATTTAAAATAATGTAAGAATACTATTATTATTCATCAATGATTGTTTTTAAAAGTTTATTTTTAGTTTAATATGTTTTAATTTATATAAATTGAAATTTTAGTTTATATATAATATAATACTTATATATTTTACTACAAATTAATATTTATAGACTAAAAATAATAGAGTTATTATCTTTTTAAAAAGGATAATTGTATTTATTTTTTATTATTTTCACACTCTATGCTCATAGTAGTATTATCATGTTTTAACTTCATTTATCTAATTTTGGGAAAATAATATTATTTGTTTAATACAAATATATAAAGAATATAAAGTTTTAATTATAAGTTATATGCAATAAAACATGTTTTGATAATTATTATATAAAGTGTATATAATAATTTTAATCAATTATATAATACATATAATGGTAGGAGTGTTGTACCGTACAACATAGAAATAATTGACATAGTTAATGTAAAAATAAAATAAATATATATTAGCATATTTAAAATTGGAAGCATGAAAAGTTGGTTAGGGTGTAATAAATGGGATTGGTGATTGTTAAATGTGTAAACACGACTATTTATGGGGGAGTTTTGGAGAATTGGAGGTGTATTTTTCACTTTTCCAAAATAGTTATTGTATCATGAGAATCTAATTTCTAATTATTGAATGTATAAATTTGTTTTTTTTTTCAAAAAAAAAAAATTAAATGTAATAGGAAGAATTGCTCAAAATAACAAGTAACTTTTCTTCTTTTTTAAATTATGACAATATCGCAGAATTTGTCCCAAATAATATAAACCAATTCTTGATTTACTCTCAATTAATGCATTTAGCCGATAAACAACAAGAGTTAATCGATAAACAATGGTTATAGATAAGATTTATTGTTTGAAATAACAACATGCTTTTATTTTTTCTATTATTATGACAATCAATTTTATTGAAATAACAGTCTACTTGTTGTTTACCAGTTAAATGCATTAATCGGGGTGTAAATCAAGAGTTGGTTTCATTATTTGGGTCAAAATTTACGAGATTGATATGATAAAAAAAAAAGGAAAAAGTTGCTTGCTATTTTGAGCAATTACCCCAATGTAATAAATTGATCTTAAGTAGGACTTTAGTGTGAGTAAAAGGGTGTTTGAATTTGCGTTTGAAAAAAATGTTGTAGCGTTTTGGAAACTAATATAATTGTAACAAAAGTGATGCGGGAATGTAGTGTTTGGTCTAGTTTCTGCTGTTTGTTATCATAATTATCAAATAATCAGATTTTAAAGTGTTTGGATTTACGTTTTAACTTTTAAAATAACCAAATAATCATTTATTAAACAAATAAGCTACATTTTTTAACTTATGAAAAAGTGTGATAAGATTAACTCTATACGCAATTAATCACTTATTAATGTATGCAATCCAAACACTTAAAACAAATTATTTGTGTTATTGTAATGTCAGTAAGCTAATAATCTTGTTCATAATGCAGAACCAAACGCCCTCTAATTTCTTATTAGATACACAAAACCTAGACTTTTAAAAAAAAAATTCAAAACACAATAATAAAAGTAACGATCAGATGAAATCGATATACAACTCATCACGAACAGATTATATGGTAAATTAAAAAAGTAATGTGTAGGAATGTAAGTGAGATCAGGTAAAAGGTTGTTTTATATACCCCATTTATATTTATTTATAAACTATTAGTAATATTTAAATTTAATTATAACCACACTTCCTACGTGGAAAAATTATATGTTCAATCTTTGACTTTTTTACAACTCCAATTAATTGATTACGTGAAAAAACAACTAATAATTTAGATTTGATTTTTATGAGATGGAAATCGGCGAACAGTCTACCCTGATGACACATACATATACATAGTTTGACACATAACTTGAAGAGTGCCCATCATATTGGACATCTAAGGCTCTAAGCGTCATATCAATTTTTCTTTATCCATCATTTCCATTTTAAAATTTTATAAACACTCACCGTTCTGATGTTTTTATCTTAATACTCATTTACTCAATTAATTTTACAGAGAGAAAGAGAGAAGAAGTAGAAAGAGAGAAGCCCGGGGGAACGGAGCTGTTGGGTGTGGGGGAGTATTTTCACAGGGTCGCTCACCCAGGACGGTGTTCTGGCCGTAGATTTCTTACGAGGTAAGACTGTTTGCCTCAACGACTTATGTACACTGCTCTGCCTAAAAGATTTTAAAAGTTTTACTTTTTGATTTGGAATAGATAAGCTCGTATTAATATGAAAATTTGTTTAATTAGAACAACTTTGACCTTCTATTTTTTAAATTAAATAAGCTTTAAAATTGAAATTTGCATCAACTAGTTTTTAGAAGAAATTTGAGCTTTTATTTAAACAAATTTAATTTTCCACTCTCCTAATGTTTGAAATCCGAAACTCTTATTAGTTGTTTGTTTACTTTTTAATGATTTATTCTTAATAAAATCATTCAAAAGTAAATAACCTCTTAACGATTCTATTAAGAATGTATTTGGTTTTGCTTTATAATAAAGATTATTAGATTATCACGTTTACAATAACGTAAATATAATTGGTTTAAAGTGTTTGGATTGCATTTATTAATGAGTGATTATTTGCGTTTAGAATTAATCCTACAATATTATTTCAAAGTTAAAATATAGTTTATTTGCTTAATAAGCGATTATTTGGTCATTTTGCAAGTTCAAACGCAAATCCAAACACTTTAAAAACTGAGTATTTGATAATTGTGATAGCAAACAGCAGAATCTAAACCAAACACTAAATTTTCTGCAACACTTTTTGTTACATCAATTATCTGATTATAATTAGTTTTCAAAACATTGCAGCATTTTTCAAATGCATATCCAAACACCCCTTAAAAGCTAAACAAGCAGGGGCTTAATCTATCTATCTATATATTATAATAAAACAAAACAATCAGTGTCATGTGTCGTTTTCACAGTGTAAGAAAATTTCATTTTCTCACATTTCTTTTCTAATTTATCATCTTAACTTAATGAATTAGGTTTAATTGAGTATCACTTATTATGCAGTGCACAAAAAAATATCACTCTTAAATATAACTTTTTTTAAAAAATGTCATAAACATGTTTAATTAAAATTAACAATATGATATATAAATTTAACGCACATTCACACTAACTAAGTTCATGAAATCATGCATCACATAAATGTACGTTCACGTACATGCAAATTATGTAAGTGTATGTTCACGTCATTTTTAAGGAGTTAGCAGATGTGAACGTATGTGAAATTTACATATCATCTTTATAATGTTAATTAAAACATGTTTATGAAAAATACATTTAAGAAAGTTTTTCTTAAGGTAATACTTTCTGTTGCCCTGCATAATGAGTGGTACTCTCGCGAACCATATTCAATATATATATATATATATATATATATATATATATATATATATATATATATATATATGTATGTATGTATGTATGTATATGTACGTATATATGTATGTAGGGGTGGCGATCTTGACCTAACGGGCCAAACGGACCGAAGAGTTAAATGGACCTATTGTAAAAAACTAAGATAGAACATAAATTTTTTTAAAAAAAGAAAATCTATAAAACGATATATTAAAAAAATTGTTCTTTTAAAAAAATTTCAAAATTATGTAAAATTTATGAGTTTTGATCGTCAACCCGTTTGACCCGTTTGGTTGAATGGGCTCAAATTGCCACCCTTATATGTATGTATGTGTGTGTGTATGTGTGTAGATTTAGGTTCAATTGAGTACCACTTATTATGCAGCGCACCAGAAGGTACCACTCTTAAAAATAATTTTCTTGAAATTTTTTTCATAAAAAAATTTTAATTAACATTACACAGATGATATTTAAAATTTACGCACATTCACACATTCTAAGTGCATGAAATCATGCATCATATAAATACAAGTTCACATACATGCAAAATTATGTAAGTGTACGTTCACATCATTTTTTAAGAGTTAGGAGATGTGAATGTATGTGAAATTTATATACTATTTTCATAATGTGAATTTTATTTAACTGTGTTTCTATGTATTTTGTGTCGTATACCAATTTTTTAAAAATGTTTAAATGAAATGTTTTTTCTGTTTCAATTCGTCTGCGATATTTTACAAATATTACACTATACTTTACATAGAATACTTGGTATCTACATAGATTATGTTCATATGGTCATCGGGGTTCTGGTTTCTAATGGTTGTGTCTTTTATGGTTCTGCAGTTTTATGTATTGTATGTAGATTTTGTTTGTATTTTTATATAGAATATATGATACTTTATGTAGAATAAGTAGTATTCTATACAGAATTGATTGTAGTTAGTTTGTATCTATGTTAAATATTGTTATTGTTGTACTAAATTAATTTGTTATTGTTGTGTGTATATAGAATACGTGATAATATACATAGAAAAACTTCACTAGTTAATTTGTTAAAACTGTGTTTTTGGTATATTTCTACATAGAATACATAATAATCTACATAGAAAACCTTCACTAGTTAATTTGTTAAAACTGTGGTTTTGCTGTATTTCTACATAGAATACATGACAACCTACATAAAATACGTTCTCCAGTTAATTTGTTAAAATCTATGTGTTTTGTGTAGTTCTACATAGAATACATAACAATCTACATAAAATATGTTCTCTAGTTAATTTGTTTAAAAGTTGTGTTTTTAGTGTATTTCTACATAGAATACGCAATACTTTATATAGAATACTTGATAATCTATATAGAATATGTTCAACAGTTTATTTGTTATTGTTGTATCTATATATCATACATATCATTCTATATACAATTTTGTTATTTTGTATCAGTTAATTATTTTTATATAGAATATACGAAATGTATAGGGAACACAACAATCTACATAAATTATGAATAGTGATGTTAATCTATAAATAAAAAAATATAGGATCATATAACATTCTATATATATTACATAATATTTATATATATAATGTGTTAAATTTTTAGAAGTAATATACATTTTTTTATAAAAAGCATTTTTAATTTTAAAAGAATCAATTCTCATGAAGGAGAGACAAAAAAATTAAAAAAAGGAAGTGAGAGAGAGAAAAAAAACCCCTTTGCATGTATTTTCAAAATTTTCCACTATCAAAATTTTAAATAATTACAAAAATGATATTTGTTAATTTTTAGCCATAGATTTTTTTTATTTAAAGGCTACCAATGCTTTCTAGGTTTTCATGATATTTTAGGTTCTCAAAAGAGTCGATCCCTATGTGTGTGTGTGTGTATAGGATATGGTTACTAGGAAAAGATATATATTTGTGATGAATAAAAGAAGCAATTCTAACGATAATTTTTTTGGTATTATCATTTTTTTAAATATTTTATGATGGGTCCTCATTTGATACAACATTTTTTCAGTCATGAAATAACAAAATGATTCAACATATTTGTTCTTGATTTCAACATTTTCACACTTCTAAAAGATAATTTAATTTTTAATTTGATCCCAATTGAATATATCAATCTATTCTATTGACTATGTAAATAGACGTCACATAGCTTTTAACTAGGTTGCCACTTAACAATTTTTCCATTTAACATGTGTACTGTTGACAAATATAAAATTTTTATTTTTGAAACTCTATTTCATCTATACTAATAAAATAGTTTGTTTCCAAATTAGGAATTTTTTCAAAGTTTGTTTTAGGATAATTAAAATAGATTTCAAGCCATCTCAATCATTTTTATTTTATGATAATTCTCATTATAACAACAGATGTTCTTTGCACAAAACCAAATATTGAATTTATTAAATTTACAACAAAATGCATATAGTTAAAACGTATTGCTTTTCAAATATGTTGTCTTTCAAAAAAAAATAATATTTGCTACTGATCGTATTTCTTCATTAAAATTAAAAATCTACATTTGGTTTCTCTCATCAAATACATTTAGGTGTTTTTTCTTCATTACATATTATGTAAAATTAACGAGAATATATTATGTAAAATTGTAAAAATAAAAGAAATTAACCAGAAAAAGGAAAGAAGTTAAGTAAACCAAAAATTAAACAAAAATAAAATATAATTATCGATTTATATATTATACCAAGTAAATAGTAAAATAACTGTTTTAATTCTATGAAAGAGGAGGCGTTGGATGTATAGTATAAAGAAAAGAAAAGTCAAACAAATGAACAAGTGGTGGGCGACTTCACGTTCAACAGTATACAAGTGGGGTAATAATCAGATGGTGGTCGACGTAAACACAGTATCCTGCACCAACAGATCATCATCCCATCACTATCAAAATATACAGACAAAAGGCCCAGATCAAATCTTGACTTAACCTTCTGGGCCCACTACTTTTATCCACACTTCTTAACATACAAACACTCGGGTCGGGTAATCTCGTACACCTTCATTCAAGTTTAAAAAAACAATAATAATAACAATCGATCTAATTATCATACTCGATCTTGAGGTATTAGGTTAAACGAATGGGATCGGGAAGAATGTTGATTGCCATTTTCTATCTCCATCTCCCGTTCTTCCTTTTCATTCTCATCCCCGTCAACATTCCTGTCGAGAAATAAGACAACGAGTTGGTATTTTTATCTCTGTCTCCACCAAGGATGGAAATCCGTATCGAGAAATCAGGTTTTTGACATCCACAAAACTAATAAATTTAAACTAGCTTTTAAAGTTTAGCATTAAAAGAAATTATGCAAATAAACTTTAAAAAACAATTTAGTTTGAGATGGTTGAGTTATGTATATACATATTTAATCATTTTACAATAAAGCTAAAAGTTTATTATGAAAAAAAAATTGTTTTCGTTTTTTTCATTTTCGTCTGTCCATGTTAATTTTTTTCAAAAAAATCCTCAATTTAATTTTTTTTTTCTTGGTTTTGTGAAATTTGACTATAAGAGTCCGGTTATAATTAGTATACGGGTTTTTAATAACTGAAAAATCGGTATCCAGTAGCCAAATTTCACTTAACCAAAAAGATAACTTTAACCCTGAGGACTTTTCTGGAAAAAATAGCATAGAGGGATGAAAACGTAAAAACAGTGATAATATGTTGATTTTTTTCATAATAAATCCTAAAACTAAAACAAAATTCTATGTAATTGTTAGTTTATAACACCTATAAAAAGAAATAAAACGATATAATTCAATAAAATGAATGTTATTTGCATTGGTAATCAATTATTAGTATAAATTGCAAAAAAATTCATATTAATTTACATTGTAAATCTTTAAATAAAAATAAATTATATTATAATATAATAGTAAAAATGATTGGGATCGGAGATAAAAGGGTGTCTCATAGAAATTTCTCAATCAAATAAGGATCAAGTTTTGAGTTTGACGTTGGAAACAGGTTTTTTGTCACTCTCATGTTAAGCTTATTTGCAACGTAAATGTTTATTAAAGAGGTTTTTATTAGGATCTCATTGTCATATCAATTTTTTATAAAACATTAATTTATTACCTTCTAACGGTGTTCAACCATTAGCCACTCCTAATAAAGTCTCGGGCTTCCCTAACTTTATAAATTAAAATATACAACTACAGAAACCAAAATCAACAAAACCGGAAAATGGTAAAATCCGAATCAGATAACCAAACCAAATAGAATCGAATAATACATGCTTGATTTAGTACAATTTGTCAGCTTTCAGTCCAGTTTTAATATATGTACACTCCAATCAACATCTATCATTTATGATGCGAACATCTTCTGTAATAAACCGAATCTATACCAAATGAACCGAACTTATACCAAACTAGAATCGAAAATTGAAAAAAAAAAACCTATAACCAAATTGTATGACGTCGATCTTGCTTCGGTCTACATTCCTTGGTTTGACTAAGCTTGAATTCATGTTTACTTTTTTTGGTTACTTTATATTCAAATCAATACAGTTTGATTATCATATTCAACTAAATTTACTAGATAATAAATTTCATAAGAATAAACACGGTTACTTATAAATTTATTCATTTTTGGGACTCATATGTATATGATTTTAGCTAATTATATTAAGACATGTTTATTTTGATTATTTTCATATCCAAAAGGTTAGCAAATAAGTTTCACCAAATCATAACAAATCAAATGAAGTTGTGCTTGAGCACGCTTTGAAGGTATTAATAAAATTGAGTATTTTCATTTATTTTGGTACATATTTATAATGATTAAAAATGTTTAGAAGGTCATTTTTATAAAAAAGAAAAAGAAAAATAAAATGTATATAAAACAGTTATTTTTGTTGATGATTTTGTATAATTGCGTTATTTTAGTATCATTGATTTATTTGTAAACCCATGAGATTTCAGTATCAGCAACTCACAAGTATTGAAAGTGCGGAATACGCACTTATGGAAGCTGATCTGAGTCCAGACCCATATCCATGCAAGGGTCGAGGGGGTTGCACCCCTAGCAACGTAAAAAGGTAACCCCTAGCAGTGGTTTAGCTGATCGGTTAGCGAATGAGTGTCAAGGAGGAGTCGCTCCTTGAGCAACGACCCGTGTAGAAATTTTTGGCTTGGGGTCAATTGGGAGCCACCCTTAAAGTGGTGCAATGTATAAATTTTCTACAAGTGCTGATGCTAATGTTGATTAATAATCTGATGCGAAAGTTGGTGCTAATGCTGATTAGCTTTGACACCATAGCTGATGCGCAGTTGCTGGTGTTGTATTAGTGTCGATCTATGAGTTACGAACAAAGCAGATGATTTGTAAGTGTTGTTCTAATCATGCAATTATAAATGGTTTTATTGCTAATATTGTTTTAGCAATGGTTATAACCCATTTTAATACAATTAAAGGTCTCATTAACTTCAATGGTTATGGTTGAAATTTGTTGCAAAAACAAACGATTGCTTTTTATTTTTGAGAAATAGAAAATATACGAATTCTCCTAGTGTTGCTTTTGATTTTAGCCAAATTCAAAAGTGTTATTGACCTTGTATTATCTCGAATATGATTTCATGTAACCCAGAATAAATTAGAGAGTCGAAATACTTATAACGAAAACTAAAGTTATACACGATATGAGTTATTTTAGGCATACTTAATTGATAGACCTGAACCCCGAGTTCCCCAACAAATTCTTATTGTAGGTGTTTGTTTTTTAATATGTTAAATATCTGAAATCTGAAATCACATCTAAAATTTAGGAGGTGACCTAAAAGTCTGAATAATGAAATCTGAAATCATGTATGAATTAAAGAGGTTGACTTAAAGTCTGAAATTTGAAAATTTTAAGACTATTAATTAATTTTTAAGTTATTTCTATGATGTTTATTTAATTTATATAATTAACATATTCAAATAATTTAATATTTTAAAATTTTTGAATTTAAAATATATTTGTAATTAATTTAAATAATTATTTCTGTAATTAAACTGAATTTAATATTTTATTTAAATAAAATATTAATTTAATTCTGAGAGAAAAAATTCCAGATCTTAATATCAGATTTAAGACGAGAGTTACCTTTTAATTTTTATACCTAATTTCAAAGATTTTAACATCTTAAATGTAACAAATAATTTGAAATTCACTTAAGTCTAAAATATGATAAACAATCTAAAAATCACTTAAGATCAGAATTTTAAAATTTAAAACGAATTAAGATTTGAAATTTTCAAAACAAACGGGACTTTAGTATAACAATTATCAATTGATAAGTTTATGAATTTATGAGTAGCATATTGATGAATGGTATTTGTATATTATATCAAGTTATTAAGGATAATTAGATAGAGTCAACGTCTTTAGTGCTAGTTTTACTTCGTCATTTTAGTGACAATTTTGACACTATTAATAACTTTTTTATGATATTTTTTATTTAAAATGATTAAATTTACCTTTTTCTAAAAAAATATCTAACAATTTATTATCTTTATATGGGGATCATTACCTGAAATTGAAATCATCCTTAAGTATATTATTTTGTATATATTTATTTATCTTCTATAATTATATAGGGATAACAATAATTTTGCAAAGAAATACTAGGATCCTATTCCTATATGAGTAATAATGGCCAAGTAAGCAATGATTTGTAGTTTAATTTGTACTAAGTGCCACACTCACATGCACCAATTTCTATTGATTTTATAATAAAATTTATATAATTAGTTACATGTACAGCTTTTGGAATATTAGGTTTATGAGCCTATCTATTTATTTATTTATTTTATTTATATTAGGTTATTTCCAATTGCTTTTATTTATATATATATATATATATATATATATATATATATATATATATATATATATATATATATATATATATATATATATATATATATATATAGGGTCAGGTTCTATGGGGCACCTGTATGCATTGTGCACTTTGGGAACCTGTATGCACCGTTGGATCTTGAATTTTAATGGTTCAGATTGTAGTGGCAAAAAGGGTAATTAACTTGAAAATGGGTGCACGGGTGCATAACTTCTCGCGCGCGGAAGGGCAAAATCAGAAGATGCTTGAATTCAGAAAATATTATATCCGAATCTAAACAAACATGATGCATCTTCAGCCAATTTATTGGATTCGTCTTCAAACACGATGCATCTTCATCCAATTCAATTTCAAACATGATGCATTTCGACCATATTCATCCTCGTCTTTGTTCCATTATTATACATCACCAAAATCGTGATGCATTTCGGCCATATTCATCCTCGTCTTTGTTCCATCATTATGCATCACCAAAATCGTGATGCATTTCGACATTTAAACGTGTCAATTTCGTGATACATCTCTGAAATTTAAACGTGTTCATCAACGTCTTCAATGTGTTCACCATGGTCGTGATGCATTGCTGTTGTGCATCATGTTTGAAACAACCAATATCATATGCTCCAACTATTTCTTGGAAGCAATAACCACCAACATTAATAAAGAATTTTTTGACTAGCCATAAGCATGATACAGAATCGTAGAATGAACTGTTTGTGAAAAAACTGATACTCAAAAACCATGATCAACAGACGCAAGCAAATTCTCGTCAACATCGATGCACAGGTATGGTGCAGAGTTGCATACCGACGGTGGACAGCGATGGTGGTGTTGGGTCTGACGGTAGTAGTAGTGGTTGTCTTGTGAAAACTGGTTGAGAGAAGAGAGATGGAGAGAGGCTAGCCATGAAAGAGAAAAGGGGATGGATTTATGGGAAGGTGGTTGATCATTTTATTAAGTTTCCTAAATAAATGATAAATATTAAATTAAATCTTATAATTTAACAATATATTATTAAGCATTCCCAAAATGCCCTTAAGCATTCCCAAAATGCCCTTAATGCACCCTTTTAGAGGGTGTTTGGATTTGCGTTTGAAAAAAAGCTGTAGCGTTTTGGAAACTAATAATCAGATAATAGCTGTAAGAAAAAATGCTGCCGAAAATGTAGTGTTTGGTTTAGCTTCTGTTGTTTGCTATCGTAATTACCAAATAATCAGTTTTTAAAGTGTTTGGATTTGCTTTTTAGCTTGGAAAATGGCCAAATAATCACTTATTAAGCAAATAAGCTACATTTTTGAACTTATGAAAAAATGTGATAGGAATAACTCTACACACAAATAATCACTTATTAAGGTTTGCAACCCAAACACTTTAAACCAATTATTTGTGTTATTATAACGTAATAAGTTGATAATCTCATCTATAACGCAAAACCAAACACCCTCTAGTATTAGAAAACATAGATAAAAAAATCGTTTGAGTTTACAATTTTTTTTTTGAATGCATGATGAAGTGCTGATGATGTCATAAAATGATATTGATTATTGACAAAGAAAAACTCATTCTCCTTTTAATTCTATTCACTATAATAAATATCAGGCTAAATAGCATACAATATATGCATATTTTATTTTTGTTCATATTTATGCATTGTACTTTTTTTTATTTTCATTTGATAACCATACGTTTTTTTTCTTTCCATTTGATAGTTATACTTTATTTTTGGTTTCATTAGATAATTTTATTTTCTTTGTTATCAATAAATGCTTTGTTAAACTACAAACAATATACATGACAGTTTCTAAGATTTCACAGGCCCACACAATAATCATAATAGAGACCTTTTAAACGTAAGCATTTCTGAATGCATTTTTAAAGTTCATTAATACGATAAAGAGTATTAGTATCAATATTAACATCATTAACATTAATATCATTAAGATTTACATTAGCATTTTCAATATTAGTTTCATTAGTATCACTATTATTATCATCATTCACAGGGTCACCTTTAGTAATTTTTAAAAAAAAATCTTATCTAGAGCATTACTTTGAGACTTAATAAACTCTTCAATTTTTTTTTTCTTTTTACGTTTTTCATATCTGAATTCATATTAACATAAAAATTTCTAAAAATTTTAAAAAGAAAGGATTAAAGAGTGAAATGATACACATACATCAAAAGGTAGCTCATCGCTAGTCTACACATACATCAACCATTTATTGATATTATATATCCATACAATTTTCATATCTTCTCCACCAATCTAAAAGTGCCACATGACACACATTGATTAATTATTTCTTTTATTTTTATTATTTAATTTTCTTTTTTATTATATAATTTTAAATTTTCACAACATACCATTATCTTTTATTTAACCCCTTTATTTTAATAAATTTTTGTTTAGTCGTCTTTTAACATTTATTATTACAATATTTTTTTACCCGCTTAAAATTATGATTTTAATTATATGTATGTTTGAAATTATCTTTTGAAACTATTATGTTATCTTTAATGAATGAAAAACATTTTATTATTCAAATGTACAATTCAATATTCTAATGAATTTGCTTTATAAGTAATATCTAACTAATATATATGTATTTGTCTGTGCATATATCTCTGCTAAATCAAAAGATTTACAAATTATATGCAAATCTAAAACTATATCTTCCGCAGCGAAGCGCGGGTGTCACCAGGTTTGACACATGGCCAACCATGATTGGTTGGTGTTTTTTAAACTTTTTATATTACACCATCATCTTTGTGTTATATTTTATTTAACGCCTTTATTTTAATAAATATTTGTTTAATCCTCTTTTGAAATTTATTATTAAAAAAAATTCACACATTTAAAATTATGATTATAATATACATATGTTTGGAGTTATTTTTTGAATCTATTATGTTATATTTAATTGTATGAAAAAGACTTTATTATTCAAATGCACGATGCAAGATTTAAATGAAATTTCTTTATAATTAAAATATAATTAATATTTATGTGTCTGCCTATGCATATATCTCTGCTAAATCAAAAGACTTGTAAATTATATGAAAATCTAAAACTCTATCTTCCCGCAGCGAAGCGCGGGTGACACCACCTCGTTTGATATAATGATCATACTTTATCTCTTATTAAAATATTCTTTCTTTTATTTTGTGTGAGCATTATTATTTTATTGTAATGATTGACTTTGCTTGGAACCATAACGAGTACGATGTACGGAGTGCGCACTCGTATAAGTGTGGCCAAAGTCAAGACTCGTGCGTTATAGCGGAGGTCAAGGGGCATGGTCCTAGGGGCAGTGCCCCGTAACAAATACAAAATTTTAAAGTGGTTTAGTATGTTAACTTAGTTTAGCATATTAAAAAGCTTACTTGATTTGGCTATAATAAGCCTTCACTATGAAGATTGTGTTGTTGTTGCTGGTCTTGTGCAGCTTTGGCGGCTGTTGTATAACTTCGCATGATGCTGATGCTTGCCAGTTTCAACTTTCAATTGTTTTAGAAGGTTGGCTGATCTTATGTACTTAATATAGTATGGAAACATCATATACATACAAACGAGATTGATTTAAAATCATGATCGAACATATTTTCTTGTGTATTATCTCATTACAAAATTTGGATACCTAATAAGACAAATTGTTGTTATCGGGGAATAAACATACACAATCTCAAGATCATCCCAGATTAATTCTCATATTTAGTATCCTAATTTTCTAACATGTTCTTTTCGATCTATAATGTATTAGAGGTTGAATAGGGAGTTCAAGCGAATATAAAAGAAGTTTTCAAAGCAATTGCTAAAAAAGTGAGATTTTATTTAATTAATAATATATGCATGATTATTTAATAGAATTGGGGAGTTGGAGGGTGTTGGTGCATCCAATCACTAGGTCAATCATAATTATTTTGCATTAAAAAAATCAAATATATATAATGGGTGTATGACTATTGCTTTAGAAATATAAACAACATTTTTATTTTTTAAGACAAAACTGAAAAAGGTTCATCACAACCATTTAATTGGACCCGTATCAAACCCGCCACCAAGATTATTGTGAGTGTGTATTGGTGGGCTCAGTGTTTGAGGTTAGTCATTAGTGAGCTAATGATTAAAGTATAATTCAACATTTAGAAATTAAAAAAACATTATAAATATAAACAACATTATGTTTTCATTGCAATATTTATTATGAGAATCCTTAGTTATGAAATATATGTTTTATTATGACTTAAGTTAATTTTAATTTTAATTTCTGGTTTTGAGTTTTATATATTGTTTTATTGTGAATTCAATAACACATATTTAAATGTGTAAACACATATCAAGAACATCTCCTCTCTAGTCGATTACAAAGATAAAAATGAGCAAATCCAAAGAAGAAGAACGAATAGATCTATGGAAGGCTTTTAAAGAACTAGCCCTATTCGAGAACGAGAAGAAGCAAATTCACATTGATGAGCCATTCATAGCACTATCACGCCACCATCTCTGTTACATCGAGAGTCCGTCAAAGGTTTGAGATCCGTTGAATGTTTCAGCTCTATTCCGTCCAAGGTTTTTAATTTTTGTCTGTTGTTTGTCTAGGACCATATTTTTGTTGTCGATTTCTATAAATTTCTTGTTAAATCAAAGATTTTTTTGTTGATTTCTTTTTCAGGTCCATGCTCATATATCTTTGGTGTGGTTTGGTCTTGAGTTTGTGTCACGGGATAAAATGTTGTGGGATCTGATAAGAATCCAATTATCTTTGATTTGATTTTGTGTGTCTGCCAAGGATTCCGATGAGAATCCGGTGATGAGTGGCCTAAAAAATGATTTAAAAAATACATAAAGTTGTTACTATTTACGGCAATTTGCCCAATATTTATATATGGTTATTTAAAAACTCAAATTATATTGTATAAAAGTTGATTTAAAATATACCAAAAATTACTATTGAATCAGATGGAACAACACAATTATTCTTTTTTTTTTTTATAATATGTTCATTAAAACTTAATTGTGTCGATGAAATCTTTGTCTAAAACTTAGAGGCTAATCTTTAAAATTTAAAATTTATTATTTTTTAAATAAGCCATTTAAAATTTTTTTAGGGCGTATGATTTTGATTTTCAAATGAGATTATTTACATTATTACATGTCTTACGGTCTAAAATGCAAACCGAGACACTTAGGTTGCGTTTAGTTAACGAAAACTAGCCATTTTTCAATTTCAGTTTTCAAGTTATAGTTTTTAGAAAAAAACAAGGGTTTCTATCAAAAGTGAAAACTTGTTTAGATAATGAAGTTTTAGTTTAAAAAAAAATAAGATGAGTGATTATAAAATAAAAAAATAGGATGGGTGATGGAAAAGTAAGAGAGAGAATATGAAAATTGGTATTTTAAAAAGTGAAACAAAAATTTATGAAATTATTGTTGAGTAAACAAATTTTCATTTTTGTTGAAAAGTGAGATGAAAATTTTGAAAATTTTCCGCACTCATAAAATTTGGAGTAAATTAAATGGTCATTGTGGTTTGCACAAATCACATAAGCTAAGTTTGTAGATTTCCTACGATTTTTTTTAGGATTTGCATTTAAATTATTATGTTTGGTTTGCAAATTCAAGGAATGGTTTAAAATTTAAGGGTGCGTTTAGTTACCAAAAATTTTCAAAATTTTCATCTCACTTTTCAAAAAAAATAAAAACTTGTTAACTTAACAACAATTTCATAAATTTTCATTTCACCTTTTAAAATATAACTTTTCATATTTTTTTCCTCTTACTTTTCTATTACCTACCCTATATTTCTTTATAATACTCTCAATCTTTCTCTTACTTTTCTATCACTTATCTTATTTTTCTTATTTTATAATCACCCATCAAACTTTATCATCTAAACAAGTTTTTACTTTTCGTAGAAACCATTGTTTTTTTCTAAAAACAATAACTTGAAAACTGAAATTGAAAAATGACTAGGTCCATCTATTACATTTCAAATCCTTCGTACCTTCATTTTTCAAACTACCATTATACCCATTTGTATAACTTAAAAACCCATGCTTCTACATATCCCACCTCACTTTATTCGATCCTTCACATACCCAATTCGGGTCCTTGAAGTTCTAGTCTTCCTAGCTTACCAGCTTCGATCGATCGTGTCATTTTTGGTGAACACTGAAAGTCATCCAACTTGACAATTTCTCGTGAAATTCGGACTATAAGGTACATATTCTAACATACTTCTTTGATGCTTATTCAAGTGATTTCTAGATTAGATCTTGTGGCAAAAATGTTTAAATTAATCTTCTCTTGTGCATAAGTTTTGCTTGAAAACTAGTTTGAAACCTAACGTAAACTGTAATTATATTTGGTTCCTAAAAAGCCAAAAATAGTACTGGCAAAAAAACCCAACCTCGATAAGGAATACGAAATTCGACCCTGATTAGATCGGGGATGGGAATGGGATGGGGAATCCCTTATTTAAAATAATGGGGATGGGGGAACACTGAAATACCCGACTCGATCCTGATTTTGTTTTATGTCTCGATATAAATCGTTATATATATATATATAAAAGTGGATCCAATGGAAAACCACCATGCACCTGAAAACTTGTGAAAACCGCACTGCACCACCACAAATGCATCAAATTTTCCGCATGATGCATCATAATCTCGCGTGATGCATCAAAATTCCCGTGTGATGCATCAAAATTCCGCGTGATGCATCACCTTATTTACGATCATGCCACAGCGTTTTTCATGAAATGCATCCAATCGGACGGTATGCGTAGGTTTCCATAGTGGTTTTCCATTGAACCCACCCCTATATATATATATATATATATATATATATATATATATATATATATATATATATATATATATTGAGTTTAATTGAGAACTTTTATGCATCGAGAACCTCAAGGAACTTTTGTGCATCGGATATATATATATATATATATATATATATATATATATATATATATATATATATATATATATATATATATATAGATTGAGGTTTAATTGAGAACTTTTATGCATCGAGAACCTCAAGGAACTTTTGTGCATCGGATAATCTACCAAGGTGCACAAAGGGCATTTATGGAAAACTAAAAATATGATAATTAATTTATTTCTAAAAGTCATTAAAAGATAATTAGGAGTTACATCTTGAATTAAAATCTCATATTAACTACATTCATGTTTCTTCATTATTTTCATAGTGATGATGATTTGAATACCAAGATTAACGGTGAACAACGATGATGATGAACATAAACAAGAGATGCAACCGATGATGATAATGAAGAACACGATGCATAGATGGATGATGAACGATAAACAATGATGATGCATAGATGGATGATGAACAATGACGATGCATAGATAGATGATGAACGATAACGAAAAATGATGATGCATAAATGGATGATGAACAATGACGATGTATAGATGAATGATGAACAAGTTGAACATGATGCATAGATGAATGAAGAATATTAACGACGAACACGATGCATACATGAATGATCAACAAGTTGAACATGATGCATAAGTGAATTTGTGTATTTTTTTTTTGTTAAATGCGTCTTTTTTTAACACGATGCATAGATAAACACGATTAACGATGAAATGCATCGATCTCCATCATCTTTTTGAAATTTGTGTAATTTTTGTTAAATTTGGAAATGTATCAATTAAATTTATTTAGCATTTATTATTTGATTATTTGTTGAAATATTAAATTTAATGAGGTATCCACATTCCCCAAAATGTCCTTCATTGTTTGTTTCTATAATGCACAAGATGCATAGAATTGTCCAACTATTTACCCTTTTGTCATTAATCTAATCCATACAATTTTTTGATCTAACGGATGATATAGGTTCTTTTGTGCCTCGATGCATAAAAGTTCTTAATTGAACCTCCCTATATATATATATATATATATATATATATATAGATTGAGGTTCAATTGAGAACTTTTATGCACCGAGGCACCTCTAGGAACTTTTGTGCACCAAATAATCAAACAAGGGTGCACTAAGGGTATTTAGGGAAAACTAAAGATATGATAATTAATTTATATCTAAAAGTCATTAAAAGATAATTAGGAGTTACATTTTGAATTAAAATCTCATATGAACTACATTCCTAATTTTCCTCCCCATTTCTCTCTATCTCTATCTCTGTCTTTTTCTCTTTAATCGTGTTCTTCATGATTTTCATAGTGATGATGATTTGAAGACGAAGATTAACGATGAACAACGATGATGATGAACATGAACAAGAGATGCAACCGATGATGATTATGAAGAACACAATGCATAGATGGATGATGAACGATTAATAATGATGATGCATAGATGGATGATGAACAATAACGATGCATAGATGGATGATGAACGATGAACAACGAAAAATGATGATGCATAAATGGATGATGAACAATGACGATGCATAGATGAATGATGAACAAGTTGAACACGATGCATAGATGAATGAAGAATATGAACGACGAACACGATGCATAGATGAATGATGAACAAGTTGAACACGATGCATAAATAAATTTGTGTATTTTTTTTGTTAAATTCATCTTTTTTGAACACGATGCCTAAATAAACACGATTACGATGAAATGCATCGATCTCCATCATCTTTTTTTGAATTTGTGTAATTTTTGTTAAATTTGGAAATGTATCAATTGAATTTATTTAGCATTTATTATTTGATTATTTGTTGAAATATTATATTTAATAAGGTATGCACATTCCCCAAAATGCCCTTCCTTGTTTGGTTCTATAATGCACAAGATGCATCAAATTGTCCAACTATTTACCATTTTGCCATTAATCTAATCCATACAATTTTTTGATCTAATGGATGATATGGGTACTTTTGTACCTCGGTGCATAAAAGTTCTCAATTGAACCTCCCTCTATATATATATATATATATACATATATATATATATATATATATATATATATATATATATATATATATATATATATATATATATATATATATATATATATATATATATATATATATATATATGAGTCCCATGAAGTCTCGTGCTAGAGTGGAATCCTGGATTCCCATATTAAATGTACAAGTTTATCACGATAAAATATTTCTATTTAATTAAACAATATGCATATTTAAACTGATAATGCACTTTTAGACATGTACATATTGTATTTTGCATTAAATATAACTTTTTATCGTAATGAACTTCAAATTATGTGAATTATTCAATAGTAATGCAAATTTGAACATGTGTATATTTTACTTTTGCATGAAATATTATATTTTATCATAATAAACATATACATTTAATATGAGACTCTAAGACTCAACTCTAATGTAAGACTCCATGAAATTTATGTGTGTGTGTGTGTGTGTGTATATATATAATCAGGTTCTATGGGACACCATATGCATCGGGAACCAAAAAAAGAACCAACCACAACCCTTGGATTAAATGATCATTGGTGCATCCGCGATGCACATAATTGTTATGCATAGGGGTATTTTGGGAAAAATAATATATCTAATCAAATAAAATTTAATTTTACATTAATTGAATATTCCATCAAATAACCAAACAATAAATGCTAAATTAAATTAATTGATACACTTCCAAAATTACATAATCTTTCAATTCGTGATGCATCTCAGATGATTTCATCCTCATCTTCGGCCATATTCATCATCTTCTTCGTCCCACCATCATGCATCATCAAAATAGTGATGCAAATTCATCAGATTCATCTTTAAAATGATGCATCTTCATCGGATTCATCAAAAATCATGATGCATCTTCATCGAAATTCATCTAAAAACACGATTCATCTTCGGCTATATTTGATGTCAATGCATCTAATGTTCATCTTTCAATTCGTGATGCATCTCGAATCTTCATTCTCATTTTCGGCCATATTCATCATCTTCTTCGTCTCACCATAATGCATAATCAAAATGTGATGCATCCTCATCGAATTCATATTCAAAACACGATGCATCGGATTCGTCTTCCATAAATATTGGGATAAACACCATGTATCATCATCTTTCTTTGGTCATAAATTTATTGTAATCTTCGTTCATCATCATGCATCATGTTCGTTATCAACGTGTTCATCATCATCGTCGGATGGTTGTGCGACCATTGATGGAGAGGGGGAGAGAGATGGAGAAAGGGGTGGCCATTAATGGAGAGGGGGAGAGAGAGAAAAAGAGAGGTGAGGGAAGGAAATGTGGAATAAATAGGAAATATAATTAATTTTTAGATTTAACTTCCTAATGTTGTTTTATTCTATTTTTAATAATTAATTAATTTTAATACAATAAGTATTCCAATAATGCCCCTAATGCACCCTTAGTAATTTATTATGCATTTTTGGTTCTCAGTGGTTCCCAATGCATTACAGTGCCCCATAGAACCTCAATCTATATATATATATATATATATATATATATATATATATATATATATATATATATATATATATATATATATATATATATATATATATATATAGTCGGGATCAATGGGGTACCATGTTAGATTAGGGAACCGGAGTCTATCCATATTTGGTTATAAGTTTAAAAGGGTAATATAGTCAATTAGGTTTCTCTTAAATAATAGATGACAACTAATAAATTAATAGATCCCTTAACTATTGGGATTTACTTCCATAACATATTTATAATAAATTTCAAAATGGGTTTTAATGAACATGTTCAATTGGATTCGACAATGGGTTTTAGTGAACATGTTCAATTGGCTCCGACAATTGGTTTTAATGAACATTTTCAATTGGATTCAACAATGAGTTTTAGTGAACATATTAAACCGGATGTGTCAAATAAAAGTATTTATTATTATTTTTCAAACCGTTCGTGAAGATTCAATTTCATTCACACGTTATTGAACTTGTGCAATCGGGGTTTATTGTGTTTTTAGTCGTTGTTAACCATTTTGGTGATAAACCAATATTGACGGTATTGAACATGTTAAATGGTGGTTTATGGAGTGTCATCGTTGCACATATTCAGTATGTGTGTAACGAATGATATTAACTGAAATAAAGATTTTCATGGGATACACAGAATCTTTGATTCTAATTTAAACTTTTTAATATCATTTTTACCACCAACATTAATTAATGTGGTAAAGAACTTTAAGCAAAATTTATATTATATTTTATTGATTTTAATGATAAATGTTTGACTATAAATGGTTCCCTGGTACCTCATTGATCTTTAATATATATATATATAGGGGTGAGTTCAATGGAAAACCTATATGCATCGGAAAACCCGGGAACCACTTTATAGTCATTGGATCAGGTGATGCATCACGCAGGAAGTCGATGCATCACGCAGAAATTTGGTGCATCACACAGGAATTTGGTGCATCACGCGGAAATTGTGATGCATTTGTGGTGGTGCATGGAAGTTTTCCAAAGTTTTCCGATGCATGTTGGTTTTCCATTGAACCTCCATCTATATATAGATTTAGGTTTAAGTGAGTATCACCCATTATGCAGCGCACCAGAAGGTATCACCCTTAAAAGTAATTTTTCTGAAATTTTTTCCATGAACATGTTTTAATTAACATTACACATATCAAATGTAAATTTCACGCAAATCCGAACACTCTAAGTGCATGAAAACACGCATCACATAAATGCACGTTCACATACATTCAAAATTATATAAGTGTGTTCACATCATTTTTTAGGAGCTAGGAGATGTGAATGTATGTGAAATTTACATATGATATTCGTATTGTTAATTAAAACATGTTTATGAAAAAAAATTTAAAAAAGTTTATTTAAAGGTAGTACCTTCTGGTGCGCTGCATAACGTGTGATACTCTCCCGAACCATATATCATATATATATATATATATATATATATATATATATATATATATATATATATATATATACTAGTTTAAGAACCCACGTTGATACGTGAATAATTTTTAGTAAATAATTGTTTTCATTAAATATATGTAAACTTATAATTAAAACGATAAAATATTAATTAAAAATATAATTAATTGTCATAGATACTATAAATATTATATTACGTTTACTTTTTAAATATTTAATATTTTTTATAATCTTTATGATTTACGTTCTTCATTAATATTATACTTTTTCTATATCATTTTATCAAAATTGTATTATGTATACTTTTTAAAATATATAATATTGTTTATATAATCTTTATGATTTATGTTCTTCATTAACATTATTTTTTTCTTTTCAAATGTAATACTATTTATTTAAATATTTTATGTCAAATAGTCGATAGAGTTAATTATTTATTAATATTTAAAAATATTAAAAATAATGAATTGTATTTATCTTTTATTTTATTTTATTATCTTATAAATAATAATATGTATTTATTTTTTTAAATTAAATGTGGTGATGACATGTAACAATTAGTGTTCTTTTTTATTATATATATATATATATCCCATCCTGTTGGGATGCCTAATCGGGGGTATATTTATAAAAATAAAATAATATAATATAATATAAAATAAAAAGAAAAAAAAGAAAAAAAAACTCAAAGTGAGTGTAAAGATTCCACCAGTCCACCACTAGCTCACTGGGGGTATACACATATTGCATAACATGCAATTGTGATCCCTTTCCACTAAGAAGATACGGTGGTCATCGGATTTGTATGTACTTAAAAATGATTTTTTTTTTTTTAAAAAAATATGTTTTAATTAATATTACAAATGTGATAATTTCACACATTTTAAGTGTATGAAAACATGCTCAGATTAATGTACGTTTACATATATGCAAATTTATGTAAGTATGTATTCATATCATTTTCAAAAAGTTAGGAGTTATAAATGTATATGAAATTTGATATCATATTTACAACGTTAACTAAAACATAATAATGAAAAAAAATTAAGAAAGTTTTATTAAAGGTGTACCTTCTTGTGCATGACATAATGAGTGGTACTCTTTCGAATCATATTCTATATGTGTGTATCTTCTATAAGTGTTATTTTTATACTTCTTTTTATTTTTAAGAAGCAATAAACAAATGAGTATTAGGACATGTAATCCTTAATTGTCGAAATATATTAAAAATACCATAGTTTGATTTCATAAATAAATGATAATATATTTAATATAAATTTATATGTAGGGTTTATAATTTATTCAATCATATTTTCATATATTTTTCTCAATGTGATCCATTGACCTTCGTATTTTTTCGTTATAGTCATTACATTAGTTTTATCTTGTTCAAATAGTGAAATTTGTTTGTAATAAGTAGGATGTAAACACTTTAATTTAAGATTTATATTCAAAAATAATTATTTTATCCATTTTAAAGATATGGTCCTTGAGACATGGTTTCTATTAAATCAATTATAGAGTCCACGTGTTGAAACAAATAGTTAATATGGTTTTAGTAAATTATTTTAGTGTTTAAATAAGAAATTTTTGATTTGCATGTTCCTAGTCGTCATGGGAAAGAAAGGCTTCAGAAGCAAATTCACGTGTAGTCAGCACTGTCTTTCGTACCGTTGACCATATCTTGCACGTTCCACTAACCGCTATCACAAGAAGGCTAGTATAATATCTTATTGCAGCGGGTTATCAAAAAGCAAAAGTCAGTAGAATCGGTCGGGCCCCTGCCTCGAAACGTAGCAAGACAAGTGAGAAAACATGTTTAGGATCAAACTGATAAAATTTTAAAACTATGATGGATTTTTGTAATGCATACCTTAAACTAAAATATCAAATCATTTTTAAATCGTCAACCAGTTATAAATTTAAAAATTATGTAAGAAATATAATAGTAAAAGAATAATGACGAATGACCAAATGGATAATATGTAAAGACATGAGTTTAATTCCCCTCAATAGATACATTGTAGATAGGATGGTAATTTCGACCCAAGGGTCAAATGGACGGAATGATCAAAATGACCCGTAGTAAAAATCTAAGCTAGAATATTAGAAAACGAAGTATTAAACAAATTATTTTCTGAAAAAATTCAAAATTATGTTTAATTTTTATGTTTTGCTCGTTGAGCCATTCGACACGTTTGAATGGGTCAGAATTCTCACCCTAATTATAGAGATGTATTCATCATTGAATCTTATCATTATCATAAAGTGGATAGTAATGACATTTTAAAATAAATATTGGATTGAAATGAACATCCATTTTTTTTAAAAAAAAAACCAGATAAATTGGTGTCTTAATTTTCTTAGGTGAAAGTAAAGACTAAAGATTTAACTACTATTTATGTGATATCTACTTCCATCAATGTTTTATCTGCTTGTACTTTTTTTTTTTTACAGATTAATGATTGATAAATTATAAGTTCTTTTAAAAAGGTCAGGAATTTTTAAAAAACCAAAAGCTCTGAGTAGCAGCAGATGTCTAATACAAAACATCATTATATTGATTATTGAGAAAGAAAATAACAAAACAAAAAAAAAAAAAAAAAAAAAAA
>JAANYP010000488.1:0-20034 GCA_020465985.1 Centrapalus pauciflorus
TTCTAACCTTGCTACAGGTGCAAAAACTTCGTTGTAATCGATTCCCTCCTCTTGGTTGAAACCCTTTACAACTAATCTCGCCTTGTTGCGCGTGACTATACCCCGATCGTCTCTCTTGCACTTAAAAACCCATTTGGTTCCTATTGCAATCTCCCCTCGAGGTAACGGAACTAACTCCCACACTTCTAGTTTCCTAAATTGTGAGAGTTCTTCCTGCATCGCTTCAACCCAGGAGTTGTCCTTAAGTGCCATCTGCACATTTTTGGGCTCTACTTGCGATATGAAACATGAATATAGACATGTATGATATGCCTCGGAGTCGTTTATCATCGACAACAACACGGTGTTGTTATTTACACTACTCCGAGTCCTCACACCCTCGTTAGGATTTCCTATGATGTTATCTATTGGATGGTTCTTGTTAATCCTAGAGGTCTCTATTTCGTCTACCCTTAGATTATCTCCTAAGTTGGATCCTATTTCACCTAAAGGGGGAACAGGCTCAACTTCCACATTTTCTTCCTCACGGACGTTTTCCTCAGAGGCTGAACTTGATGCTTGAGTCTGATTCTCAGTATTAGGTGCCTCTTGATCAGCAACTTCTGGAGAACTATCTACAGTCGCAGTAGGCTCGGACGTAGATTCGAACGTGGTCCTCGGAAAAATATGGCCATCGTCATTTAGGTGCAACGTCGCCATGTCTTTTTCGATTGTACCTGCAGTATCATCCAAAGGAATGTTAAATGACTCAAATAACTTATCATAGTCAAATATCCATTCCGGACCAGTTTGGGGTTCATGTGTATAACTTGTGACTTCAATATTATACACAATCTCCACAGTACCACTCGTTTTGTTAAAAACCCGTTTGTTTGGTGAGTTTGGCACATAACCTAGGAAGTATCCTTCGTCAGCCTTTTCACCAAACTTCGGTTGATGTTTTGTTCTTAAAAGTGTGCATGGTACTCCAAACGGTTCGAATCCAGTTAAGTTAGGTGGCCTTTTATTCAAAATTTCATAACATGTTTTGTTCAATGATTTGACTGTAAGGACTCTATTTAAAATATGGCACGCGGTATTCACTGCCTCCCCCCAAAACATGGTAGGAAGCTTTGAATCCGAAAGCATAGTCCTTGCAGCCTCAATCAATGTTCTGTTTTTACGTTCGGCCACCCCATTCTGTTGAGGTTCATATGGTGCACTGAATTGATGCACTATGCCCTTTGATAGGCAATATACACCAATTACAGTGTTTTTGAATTCAGTTCCATTATCACTACGAATACATTTAACCCTAGTTCCGTATGAGTTCTCCACTTGGTCCAAGAACCCGATGAGCCTTGCAGCCGTCTCGTCCTTCGTACCTAAAAAGAAAACCCAAGAAAAACGTGAGTAATCGTCGGTGATAACTAAGCAGTACCAACTACCTCCAATACTCCTTTTGTTGATTGGGCCGAAAAGGTCCATGTGCAACAGATCGAATGTTGAGGCTATGGAATTCTGCTTCTTGGACTTGTGTGTCTTCTTGTGTTGTTTGCCCTTCATGCAAGGTAGACACTTATCCTCGAACTGAAAACTTTTCATGGGCACACCCTGCACCAGTCCATGCTTCGTAATGTAATTCATCTTCCTCAGGTGCAGGTGAGCCATGCGTCTGTGCCACAGTACGGATTCCGTCTCCGAAGCTTTTGATAGTAAGCAGATCGGACCCATCGAATTATCTGGCTTGTTCATATCGAGCATGTACAAGTCATTCTTCCTTGGAGCCCGCATCAATATCCAATCTTCAGGTATCTTGAATCCCGGCTTTAGCACTAACGCCTCAGTGTCAGTAAATAACACCGAGTTCTTCTTATCACAGATTTGAGATACACTAATGAGATTATGAACCAGTTTATCAACGTGATAAACTTGATCCAATGTAATCGTCCCATTAGTGACTTCTCCAGTTCCAGTGATATTTCCTCCTTTGTTGCCCGCGAATGATACAAATCCCCTATTACCCCCCTTGAAGTCTGTGAGAAGACTTCTTTCCCCCGTCATATGCCTGGAGCAACCACTGTCGACGAACCACTTGTTGTTTGGACCGGTAGTTATCTCCTGCACATGAAAGAAAATAGGTTAGTTATCACGGGGAACCCAAGCCATGACTGACTTGGTAATACCATTCTCGTCCACATACGTGAATTCTTTCAAGTACCCATCTCGCCTTTCAGGTGACTTGGGCCTTTGAACTGAATTCTGTTGTGGTGCCGAGTGATTTAGATTCACTCTTTGCCTTTGAGTAGGCATTTGTTGTGGTGCTCTAGAATAAGTCTTATTATAATGCATTTCAGACTGTGATCCCTGAGCTCTTACCGGAACATATTGTCTAACAGGAGTATGTGACCTAACTGGAGTGTGTGACCTGTTAGGTGTTGTGCTCCTATAGACTTGTTGAGGTGCTGACCTAGATTGATTAATGACACGATTCGGTGAATTTGTCCTAACCACTTCTTTTGGTCCAACCTTAACCGGTGTTTGTTTCACAACAAGTTTTGGTGCGGCCTGCACAGTTTTCTCGGTAGGTTGAGAACTACTGCTGCTTGCCACAGTTGGTGAGGGCTTAACAGGTGTTGGGTTCACTGTCTTAGGGGTAACATCTGCTTTCCTATTTGGACAGTGAGAAGCAACATGCCCTTTCTCGTGACATCTAAAGCAAGACATCTTATCCATGGACTTTTTGGTTGGTCCCTTAGATCTAGGTGTCTCACTAGTGTCTACTTCCTTTGGTACATCTACAGTGTCTGTCTCTTCGACCTGGTCAGCCCATGAAATTTTCTGTTTTCCTGCAGGTGTTTCACTGGAGGAAGACACAAATTTCACTTTCTTGACCTTGACAGTAGAGTCAGTCACCTTAGGTGTATTTTCAACTGTAGGCTCAGGTGTCGGTTCAGGTAGGTCCTCTAAGTCTACTGAGTTGTCAGTTTTCTCCTGAGGCTGAGGCACATAGTTTGCATTGAACGGTGGAGGAATCTCGTGAAAACCTAGACCTACAGGCTTCTTAGACTGTCTTTGGGCATCTAAGACTTTCCCTAGGTTTAGGCTCGAATTCCTAAACTTTTCCAGCTTGCTATTTGCCTCTGCTACCTTAACCTTGGTCTCGGCTAGCTCTATGTCCTTATCCTTCAGACTTTTGGTCAAGGCCTCTACGTGCTCATACATAAGCTCTATCCTAACACACTGCTCACTCAGTTTGTCTTTTAGAACGATTACGTCTTGAGCATCAGCCTTAAGCTTTTCTTTTAAATCTTGTTTTATATCATTTAGGCTAGCGTTTTCAATTTTTAAGTTTTCATTTTGAGCAGATATGGTTTTATGTGATTCTAAGACTAGATTTAACCTATCATTAGAAGTAGCACACAAAGCACATAATTCTTGAAATAGAGAATAAGAAAGACTAACCTTAGAGTTATCAGATTCCACGTTGGCCATCTGAGCAGCAAACTCGAGCACGGTCTGATCATTCGCCTTCTCTACCCACATCGAACTGCTGTCCCGTGTGGTCTGCTCGTCTTCTTCACAACCATTCTCCGTAACTTCAGCCATGAAAGCTCTAGCATTGGACTCAGGATGTGAACTCCAGTCATAGGTACCATCTAGCTGTCTGTCAGAGGTGACATTGGATATTAGACCCGCTAGATTGGCTTGACCAGATGAAGAACTCGGAAGGTATCTCTGTTGGGACTGATTTTGGTACTGTCCTTGATGCTGATTCTGTCCTTGGTATGATTCTACCTTCGGTCTTTGACACTCCCTGGCGAAATGTCCCAATCCCTGACAGTTGTAGCATTTGACCTTAGACTTATCAAATCCTATCCCTTTGTTGTTCATTTGTAGATTCCTCCCAGTTCTCTTAATGAATCTTTTAACCCTCTGGGTCACCATGGCCAGTTGCCACTTAAGATCCATTTCCTCTAAGTCATCAGGGTCGACCTGATCGTAATCTTCATCCCAAAGAGCCGGATCATTGATCTTCCCTTGAACACAATTTCCATAAGCCGCCACAAAGGAAGCAAGCAGATTCAAATGTTCTTCTGCGGACTTTGCGCTCATCGGCATCTTCGAATAACTCTGGCTGGTCGATGCCTGTTGGATTTGAGGTTGCGGTTCTTCCGATCTTCCTAACCCTAAGAACGCGCGATTCAGTGAGTCTTCGGACTCTGGTGGCGATGACGTTTCTCCGGTGAAAAACGCTGTAGCACTCTTCTGATCAGCTGTCACTGATGATTTAGATGTCTTTCCAAAATACATCGCCGGATTTTGGACTTGCTCGTAATCAGTCTCAGCCTTTATCATCTCGAAGTGATATGCCCTCAACGTTCCCACGATGTCATCCAGCGATTGAGCATAGTATTTGTCTTCATTAAGCTTAATCATTGCCACGTACATAGCCCATTTGGCTGGTAGGGCATCAAGAAGCTTGTTGTTCTTGTCACTGTCCGAGTACTCAATGCCATGACTTTCAAGCTCTGTTATCAGATGATAGAACCTTGTGATAATATCATCTAACTGTTCATCCTTAAGAGCCTTGAAAATCGCAAACTGTTGGGTCAACAGCTCTGTACGCTTTCTACGTACCCGTGGATTACCCTCACACCTTTTCTGGAGAGATTCCCAAAGTTCTTTCGACGTCCTTTGAGTCCGAAATGTGTGCAAGATATCTTGAGGTAACGCCATACGGATAATGGAGAAAGCCTTGTTTTCAGCTTCAAATAGTTTCTTGTCATCCTCTTTCATCATCTGGTATGACAGAACCTTTTGACGGCCTTCTACCTCAGATACTGGTGGAATGTACCCTTCATCTATGCACACCCACATGCGCATATCGTTGAATCGTACAAAATCCGTAAATCTGTCCTTCCACCAGTAATAATCCTCAACTTTCATCAGCTTTGGCGGTGCATTTGCCTTCCCAACTTCGTGATCCATCTCAAGGAATTTCTGAAGGTTTGACATGTTTTCTGAAAGAATTTGAATTTGAACTTAATTAATTTAATTTGAAACTGATTTAGATTAACTTATTCGAATCTAGATAGATTCGAAAGTAATTAATATTAAATCTTTTGAGATTAAATTCGATTAAGTCTTAAAAGTCAATTAGATTCGAAATAATGTCAGATTCGAGGAACTCCTTAGATTCGAAGTTATATCAGATTCGAAGGACTCTATAGATTCGAAGACCCTTAGAATCGAAGGCACAGTTGAGTCAAATGACAGCAGATTCGAAACACTAGATTCGAAATAATACTAGATTCGAAATAAACTCGACACTAAATTAGACTCGAGATCCTATTCGAATGAAGCAACAGATTCGAAACAAAGTAGATTCGAAACACTCTGAAATTGACTCGAAAGGAGCGTATTTTGGTTAGACTCGAAAATAAAGTAAAACCCTAATTACCCCTATAGATTCGAGCGCCACAAACTCGAAAAACGGCTAACACTTTGATTTTTTGACGTTTTATAGATTAAATCACTATTTTTCAAATGAAAAATAATGATATCGACTAAAAACGTGAAAAACGACAAAGTGTTTCCCGAATATGAATTTGCTAAGGTCAAAAACACGTTTTTGAGAGAAAAACCGTCCAACTAGCGTCAAGAAACCTAGAATGTATCTGATGAACACGAAGAACACCAAGAACACTCCGTAGGCTCTGATACCACTTGTAAGGTCTACGACTGCAAGATCTATCTAGACGCGGATCCGTTAACGAGTGCGGAATCCTCGTTGACGGTCAGACGGACAACTCTCAACCAACGGAAACACGGAGACTATTAGACGCTGAACGAACGACACACGAACGATCCTACGTACTAATTCTCTCCGAAACGGCACTCACCTAGCTGATAAACTCGAGATCGCCTCTTGCTCAATTCCTCACGAATTCTGCAAAAAGTCCCCTAATCATTCGAGTCTATCCCTAATTATAGGCCCTGATTCGAGTCTGTTGTGGGCCAACCTCGAATCTGGCCTAAGGCCCATTCAAATCTGTCCATCTGACAGACTCGAATCTAGCCCATTCGAATCTAAGGACTCATTCGAATCTATCACAGATTCGAATGTATCCTTTTAGCTATTCGAATCTAGCCTTTGACATATATAACTAAGTGTTTGAAACTTATGTTTTAACTTATACTTGAGTTAATCTTTGACCTTTATGTTTGAACTTCTTGTAATATGTTACATCAAGTTCAAACACACAATCAATAACAGACAAAGCACATATTAAACATATATATCAAAATACTTGGTTAATACTCAGAATATTACCTAAACACATAATGCAGATCGATTAGACTGCTATCGTCACACAGGGTGTACCAACATTTAGCCTGTTCACAAAGAACAGGTTCTGTTCACAAAGAACAGAACACTTTAAAATTGCCCAGGCTGCTCACCAGTGTAGAGCAGCGTAGACAGTTTATGTCCAGGCTGTTCAGCAGACAGAACAGCTTGGACAAACTGTCTTAGTTGCAACACATGCAACACATAGAACAGCTTTAGACTAATATTGCAAATCATCTTTAGGCTTTAATAAGGCATATAACAAGCCTTAAGTTCAACCTTCAAATGCATCAACAGGTTTGATTATAAATCTCCCCCTCAGATGTAGAACAGGTTTGACTGAGGCCTTTTTGTGCCTAACAATCTCCCCCTATTTGCAATAACCAGTCTAAGCTGGTCTTATCAAAAATCATTATATATTTTTACAGTACATTTTGCTGAATTGAAATTACAACATTTCAGTAAAGTAAAAGATCAGTTTATATATATACTGATTCTTGATTACATACAACAACACATGTTTTTACAAGAGTACAACTAATGTACTAAAGTATTTTACAACTAATGTAAAGGAAAAGATTACAACTTATGTAATGACGTACAACTAATGTACAAAAGTATTTGGACTGTTTGTGTTGGGAGCAGATAATGGCAAGCCTGTCCAACTGATGGACAGCTTCCATTCTTCACCTACCCAGACGGTAGATGGACTTCACTCCATTGGAGGGGGATCCTGGAACATCTTTTCCATTTCTTCTCTTGTATCCTCAAGTTCCTCAACTTCACTTCTGATGACCATGAACTTGGGATCACTGAGCTCTCCTCTTTCATAGAAGCCTCTGAGCTGATCCCAGACGACTGCTCTCCATTTGCTAGACTGCCTAAATGAAACTGCAAGTCTGAAGGCGGCAAGTTGTCTCAGATCAACTTTGTACAGCTCTGAGGCTCTTTGGAAGCACTTCTTCTGAGTTAGGGGATCTACAAAAAATGCCCCCAGCTCAGGTTCTTCAATAATCTTGCCATCCTCAAACTCTATTCCTTTAGGCAAGTTATGATCAACTCCTTTCATTTCAATGGCATAGTCGCCCTGTTCAATCAGTGTAAGGAGTAGCTCCATCTCTGTGTCCTTCCTTGTCCTCCTGGCCTTTATTTTTGGATGTGTCACAAAGACACCTTCACTAACTTACTTAGATATCAGGCCAAGATCCTTTACTCTTTCCATCAACTTCTTGACATATGCCCTGATTTCTTTAGAAGTTTCAGACTTTGATTCACTCAGGGCAACTGTCAGCTCAATCCACTCCCTGTATCCCATCTGTGCTACATCAGTGTGGTCATAAGTTTCCAATTCTGGGCCTGTTGCACCCATCCTTGTTATTTTAAGCTTCCACTGACTGCCTTTCCTTGATACAGGGACAGCTTTGACAATTACTTCCTTGGCTAGCCTTCTTTCAGCAACATCATGAAACTTTTTCCTAGCCAAGTTGTCAAAGTGGTATTGAGCTCTTGCATGGGGTACTGTTGATTTGGTCACAGAGACCTGAGTACCTTTCTCTACTTCCTTCTCTTTCTCCCCTGCTGATTGTCTAGCAGCTTCCATTATTTTCTTTTGCACCTCCAAGGTAGACATTTTAATTTTCTTTGCTTCTTGGAGTGCAAAAGATTTAGCAGCTTTGGCAGATTCTTCTTCCTTTCTCATGACCTCTAGGGCTTGAAGCTGTTCTTCTCTAAACTCAAAATATTTGTGCATAGGAAGACCCATCTCTTTGGCCCTGGCCTTGTGGAATCTGATTTCAGCTGCTTTCTGCTGTATGGGATCATCAGCTGCCTTTTCTTTTCCTTTAGCTGCTGCTGTAGTGACAGCAGCCTCAGGAATTTCCTCTTCTTCTTCTTCTTCAGTTATAATTAAATGCCTTCTTTTACTGCTAGGCCTGTCCTCAGGAATGACTTCCTCCCCCTTAGACTGAGCAGGGTTTGGAGAGACAGCCTGAGTAGGCAGAGCAGCTTGAGAGGCACCTTCAGCTGTACCTGTTTCAAAGACATCTGCTGGCTGACCAGTGTGAGTTGCAGACACTGGTATCTCCTTAGGAGAAGAAGTTTTCTCCCCCTTAGACTTAGTCTTCGAGGCAGATGACTTCTCCCCCTTTGAAGGAGATGAAGCAGCGACTTCAACACCTGGTCTGCCTGAAGACACAAAGTCAGCAGGCTTGCCAGCAGGTTTAGTAGAAGGTTTAGGACCAACAAGGCTAGTCACTAAGAAATCCAAGTTATCCTTCACCTCTGTAAGCTGGGAAAGACAGGTCTGAAGAGAAGAGGAGTGGGAATCAGCAAGGGTGGTAAGCTTAACAATATTTTCCCTGTCAGACGCTGTGAACAGCAGAGTTTGCAGCTGTGCAAGATGAAGTTCTAGAGAATCTTGCACATCAGCAAGATCTGATGACACAGAGTTTGATAGGGAGCCAATTAGAGTTTGTAAGCTAGCCAGAGTGGCTGGAAGAGTAGAGTTGCAAGAAGTAATAAGTGATGACAGCTGTTGGGAAATGGCTGTCATTGAGGACACAGAGTCCTGCTGTTTGGAAAGAATAGAGGAGAGGGAGGTGGACACAGTTTGCAGCTGAGCAGTGAGTGCTAACAGCTGTGGAGAGTGATCAGGCTGTGGAGTGGTAGGGAAAGAGGCCTTGAACGAATCAAAGAACCCCTGAAGCTGTGCAGACACAGAGTCTGATATGATGGAGGGTAGAGAGTTCATGGTGTTTTCCAAAGAACCAACTTTGTTGGTCAGCAAATAAAGCTGATCCTTCAAAGGCAGGTCTTTGGGAGATGGAGGTGTATGGGTAGATTGTTGTGAGTGGGTAGATGGAGAGGAAGATGATGAGGCTGGTGTTTGAGGATGTGATGGAGAGGGAAGAGAGACTTTGGACAGAAGCTCCATAGCCTGGGCAAAAGTAAGATGGCCCAGTTTGGAGGTATCAAAGGGTCCTTCAGCAGCGGCTGTAGCTGCATCACCAGGAGAAGGGGATGATGTTTGGGGCCTTTCAGATGCTGCTTGTGTTGCAACACCCTCATGAAGACCAGTGGTGGTTCCCTCTGCAGTGCCTTGGTCTAAAGGCACCTCATCATTGGGAGATGGGATATGCATTTCAACACACTACAACAAAATGAGCCTATTGCAACCTTGGCAAAATGTTGCATTAGGCCTTCAAAAAGTTGCATTATGCCTAAAGCAACCTTTTAGTAAGAGTTGCATTATGTCCTCTTGCATTAGGTCTAAAGTAACCTTTATGGTAGAATATGCAACCTTTTTTAAAAGAGTTGCATGAATCATAGAAATGCAACCTTTTTAGAATGTAACCTTTTTCACACCCAAATGCAACCTTTTTCAAACTCAAATGCAACCTTGATACCAAGCTGTAACACCCTACTTTTACGTCTAATGCCACATGGGACTCATAGTCCACGTCATCCAATCATAGACAACATCATCAAGGGTTAAACAGCTAATTACTACCAGCATTATCATCAAGCATAAAGCAACGCGGGACGGGAACCAACCCTCGTCGGTAATGTCAGTCAACCACAACGTAAGTATAGGTTACAGTCATCCAAAAGTCACTGGCTCATAAGCCAAACCGCAAAATACCAAGACTACTTACGAAAGTAGTCACTAACTACTGTCCACGTGGCGGGTCCCGACTACTGCCCGCTGTATCTCTAGCCTCAGTCCTCGCACCTGAGATCCACAGTTAAAACAACAGTCAGCGGAAAGCTGGTGAGTTACTATAAACAACTTTAAAACAGTTTTATAAAACAGTTAGCACAACGTAACAACTGGTAAACAACTCTACATGCGGCCGGCATCAACGGCCCGACGCCTCATCGGGAGCGACCCGGCACAGCCTGCATAGCCCACTCCACAAAGTAGTGGGTTGTCAGGTCCACTGAGTTGGGAATGACCCAACAGGCCTCTACTCTGCGTATCAACGACTATACGCGTGATCCACGAACTCTGCTTTGTGCTAACAAGTATCAACATATGAAAGGAGTCCACACTGGACCCGAATAATAAACAACGTACCTCTTTGAAAACTCAGTAATCAACAACAACGCCTTTATTTAAAAGTAAGTAACTCACCTGAAGCACGACTACAGTCTCGCTATCAACGACAGTCTCTACAAGTCCCAGGCTTAGCTACGAAATCCTTGGGAAGCCTTCCTTTCTTGAATTCAGTTTCAATCTTGGAGAAGGAGAAGAAGGGTTCAAATCCCTGGTTATGGCTACCTCGAATCCTTTCCAATCTGATTTTCTTGCTACAGCTCTGCTAGAGGAACACATACACCCATATACACTTGTGATTTTGAAATGAAAATGAAGAAAATGAATCATAACGTACTATATATACGTTTTGGGTCCGGCACCCAATTAAAACGGGTACGATACTCACTAATCACTGGGTAAACACCCGTTAACCCAATTAATCTCAAATCAACGACTTGGGTTTAGAATGTCAATTAACTCATTAAAACAACCCCAAATTCCCAATTACTACTGGACCGGTTATTATCTCAACCGATTAAAGTTACACGTAACAGCATATTATTTTACCGGTTCACGTGCAATCAACCAATTAAATTTCACCAACTCATTAGAACAGCTCTTAGAGCCAACAATTAAATTCCACGTGTCAGCTACTATTTTCCGGATGTTACAAATCCTCCCCTCTAGAACTGATCCCGTCCTCGGGATCTCGACTCAGGCAACTAGATTGGGATAACGCTACCACACGCTCGCCTTGAACTTCCAGATACCACCAGAGCTCTCATTCGACACCAAGGGGAACCTTATCCTTCCATAATTTCTTCATCTTGCGGTCTACGATGGCCTCAGAAAGATCTGCATATCTCGATTTCTCATAAACCTCAATCTCTGTTATAGGAATTGCTCCTCCGTAGGCTAAACATCTGTAACACTTGCTCGTCTACATCAAACTCTAACTTCTTGGTCCTTTTATTGGCATGTTACCCCCATCGGCTCCGGGCTACCTTCGTACTCCCTATGACTACGACTATCTGCTCACTGGTCCGCTAAGCAATCTCAGGACTTGTAATCTCTCACCCTCCTACTTCCACCCCATATGCTAGATAACAATCTCAACTGAAGCAAATGAGCATCTCTCTTACCACTAAAGTACTCTGTTTGACAAGTCAATAAGTCAACGGTGCAACAATCAACGCAGGGTCTTGATTGGATCGACGGTAATAGTCTACTACTTTTAGGTTACAGCGAATACTTACTACCTTCCTCACCTCTCATTACCCTTAACAGCCTCTAATTTAATGGGGTTTACCGGAATACCTCCACCGCTAACGACATGTCTCAAAACTGGACTCCACTTTACGGTGACGAACTAGGCAAACTAAACCAGCGGTCTATCAACTCTTGAAGTCGACTCACCAGCCCTCTCATCTTGCTAGGGTCGGTCAATAAGGTACACACGTAGTAGCACTTGACACCAACTCAACACGGGATTCTACTTGTCAATCTAATGACAACTCGGATACTTCTTGGGAGATACATCAGGAATTCAGAAACAACATCAACCGTCTCTAAATTCTTCCTTCCTTGCTCACATCAACTGCACATGCTAGGACGAAAGGATAACCTTTGATCAAATGACAACGTGCCCGAACTACCGAAAAGGTACTGACACTGTGTCCACTACACTCTCCGTACATCATAAAAACATAGCCTCGAAATTGATAAACAACTAATCACCTTAGAACAAACAATATCAACATGCTGAACAGCTAACCAGTCCCTACAATGTAGTCGTTACAATGTAGTTGTGGTTATTGTTGCCAGGATTTCGTAGCTAAGCCTGGGACTTGTCACATGAAAATATAACTATTTTTAAACTCAAATGCAACCTTTTTATGCTTAAATGCAACCTTTTTACATTCAAATGCAAGTTTTTTTTATTTTTAAATGCAACATTTATGAATTTAATTACAAAAAGTATAAACATTTTAATACACGAATACGATTAATTAAATATCACCAATTCAAAAATGTCGATTACAATAATTAAAAAGTATCAAAATCTTTCACCAATTACACAATAATCTCAAAACACAATATTCCATATAATAATTGTTAGTTATAATTACAAAAGGTATCTAAATCCTCCAAAAAAAACACCGGTCTTCATAAATATATCGATGTCCCAAAACAAAGTTGCCTGTCACACACAAATAATAATAAGTAACTAACTCAAACCAAAATAATCAAATTGATGATATAATTATACTTGTCACGATGGTAACGACATCATACCTTGAACCAACATAGACGATAACTCATGCTAGAAACTCACAAACTTGAACAGGCAATTTTTCCATAAGCTTCTTCATCACATCTTCAACTAATTTATCTCGTTGGTTCTCAATACTTCTTCCAAAAAAAAAACCAACATGGGATTTAAGTGATCAGTTACGGGTTATCCTGTTGAATCAATAATAACTAAGCATATGTGTGTGTTGTATGTATACACATTTTGCGTAACAGTGTGTGTGTTGTGTGGTGTGTGTGTTATATACATATCAGTGCAGTGAGTATATATATAAATCGACAGCAGCAATGACATATATGTATGGTGTGTGTGTCTCATTAAAATCGACAGCTGCAATGACATATATATATATATATATATATATATATATAGATTTAGGTTCAAGTGAGTACCACCTCTAATGCAGCGCACCAGAAGGTACCTCCCTTAAAAGTAATTTTTTTGAAATTTTTTTTCATGAACATGTTGTAATTAACATTACACAGATCATATGTGAATTTCACGCAAATCCGAACACTCTAAGTGGATGAAAACACGAATCACATAAATGCACGTTCACATGTCTTCAAAATTATGTAAGTGTGCGTTCACATCATTTTTTAGGAGCTAGGAGATGTGAATGCATGTGAAATTTACATATGATCTTCATAATGTTAATTAAAACATGTTTATGAAAAAAAAAATTTAAAAAAGTTTGTTTAAACGTGGTACCTTCTGGTGCGCTGCATAACGGTGGTACTCTCTCGAACCATATTCTATATATATATATATATATATATATATATATATATATATATATATATATATATATATATATATATATATATATATATATATATATATATATATATATATATATATATATAACAGCGTGTGTTGTCTGTTATGAAAATTCAGCACTTAATTATAATGGCTAGTTTAACCAAAATGAATTTTGAGTAGATTAATTCATCCGCTCATACAAGATAAGGCATGAAATAAAACAATTGTAAATTGTGGGTGGGTAAAGGATTGGAGGGGATATTTAGGGATTAATTTGCAAGCTTAGGAGTCCATTAGATGCTAGAATTAAGGCTAAAAATATGAAGTTGCTGCACCAAAAACAACCATAAAAGCTGCTGTCCAATTCATATTTCCATTCTAAATGCATGATATATGATCATATTTGACAATTGATTGAATGTAAAAGTGTATTGAATTCATTGTAGATGTTTAGGGGTCATTAAGGCGTACGATTTAAGGCTGAATCAAGACTGAAAATACATGAAAATGTAGCTCTAAATAGGGCCTGTTTACACTCAGTGAAGGCTGAGTTTTGGACCTGTTAGCAGTGGCTGCACTTCACTCGCTTCTCAGCCCAAGTACTAGCAACTCCATACCCACAAGCACATTACAAGACTTAGTTTGTGGGAGGCTATTACTTGCAGTTATGGTCCAAGGATTAGAGGGAAAGAATGGACCAACTCAGGGACTTTTTTTAGAACAAAACCAATGCCAAAGTTAAGACCATCTTGAGTCCGATACATGTAGCATATATACATATGTGTGTGTGTGTTTTCAATTTTTAAGCAGATAGCAACAAATAATCAATGGTGTGTGTGTGTCTTTCATTTAAAAACAGAAACAACAGTAGTATACATAGGAGTGCATTAGATTCAAATGGAAACAACATCAGGTTCATACATATGCTGCACATATTTCCTTGAACACCATACCCACAAGCATAATTGAGCTCACAAAATGTGCATAAAACATCAAAATAAACACATGCATGTGCATATGGGGCATCTACGGAGGTATGTATGCTGAATTGGAATCAATAGATATGCATGTGCAAGAGTGGTCAGAGACGTACAAATCTCGGACAGTTAGTGTGGTGTTCAAATCATAAATTGAACATCAAATAACACTTTACTCATCAACATAAAGTTATGCATATTCATATCTTGTATAAGATTAATGATTCAAGCAAATTTGAAGCCTTAATTCCGAGGTTTATAAAAAAGTCAGGAACTTAAATAAACACTGTAGCATATGTGTGTTTTGTCTCTGCTTATGTTCGAGAATGGTGCCAAGAAAGGCCCTTGGCCTTTGGCCTGGACTTTATATGCTTATAAAATGTTTGTATGATCATGTATGTGTATTTTTTTCATTAAAAAGTATCAAACGTCCCTTAATTCTACAATTTTTGCTGCTGAAATATGTATTTAAACAGAAAGTTTAAGTCTGTGTGTGCGGTGTTGCGCGATGTGTGTTTGTTGGTGTCCCTGTCAATTTTGCTTATGTTTGTGACTGTAAAAGAGGGCCAAGAAAGCCAAAAGGCCTTCGACTTGGCTCTATTCCACCTTTGATGTTTATGGAACAAATAGATGTTAAATTCATACATAAACCACTTCAAAATGCTGCTGGAAATGGACTAAAATAAATAGAAAGAAATGAGTTTGGAAATGTGTTTTATGCTTCTGTTTTGTCAAAATAGCTGGCCATGAAGGCCAATTGGCCTTTGGCCTTGGTGTCATTTCATCTTTGATGATTATTAACCATTTGGTATGCAATAAAACGCCCTTAATCCACCTGTTTTGGCTGCTGAAAATGATTGAAACACAGAAAAGATTGTTGCTGGAAAATGGGTAAAAAAAACAGAATGTGATTATGCAGCGTTTGTGTGATTGTGTGCGTTGTTAATTGATTAAAACAGAAGAATCTCAACAATGTAACATCCTCTTTCCAGCCCAAAAACATAGTATAATTTGATTAATATTGGTGTGTTAATGCATGTGTAGACTCCGAAAGTTAGCATATGACTAAGTGACAGCCTGAACAATAAAAGACAGCAGCAACAGTTTTATAATCAAACACAAACAGAAGGTATTTGTGTGTGTTTAATCATGAATTTGATGCATCAGTTTTATAATTAAACAAAAACATAAGTGATGCAACAGATGCAACACAATTAACAGCAGCAACACCAACCAAAAACCCAAAAATCTCACAGCATTGCATTAACCGATGCTTTTTATACTACTTTGCAGTTGCAATACACTAGCATAAATGACCTATGAAACCAAAATCTACACTTGATTTATATTTCAATCATTAAAGCAGGAATGGAAAATGATTTTCATAAGTCTCAAAGCATGACATTTACATGCAAACACACACCGCACACACATCATACATAATACTAATGTTTTTAATTCTTTCACACAACATCAATCTTTCTGTTTTTCATTTATTTTCAGCAGCCAAAACAGAGGTATAAATGACAATTTTTACAAACAAATGATCACATAAACATCAAAGATGATATAATATTAAGGCCAAAGGCCATTTGGCATTCTTGGCCTCATTTACGGACATAAACATTACTCTTAATTCTTTGTAAAACTTCATATTTTAGCAGCAATTTAACAAGGATATCGATATATATAGGGAGAAAAAGATATACCTTCGAGGGTTTGAGTATCTGGACCGGAGAAGAAGGGTTCCGCCACTGCTATTGCTAGGGTTTGAGACGCTAGACCAGATGATGAGGAGGAAACAGAGAACCAACAAGAGTCCCCATTGGATAAGAGAACCAACAAGATTCGTCGCTGGATGAGGGAAAGGGAGGTCGCCGCTTGAGGAAAGACAGAGAGAGGGTTGACGGCGAGTTAAGGGGCGGTCGCCGCCGAGGGAGGGAAGGTCGCCGCCGAGGGAAGGGAGGTCGCCGCCGAGGGTTTGGGAGCAACGACTGAAGAGAAAACCTAGGGTTTATAGAGGGAAGCAACAACAATGTTTATTTGCAAATGAGAAGTGTTAACAGGGTTTGGGCAAATATGATATCAACATTAAACAATAACCAAATCTAGTTGATACATTTAACAAGAACCAGATCAGAAATGAACATATTTCATCAAATATTTTAGTTTTATATTGACAATGTAAAATAGTTATATATTATATTTTAAAGAAAAAATAAAAAAATTACAATCACATTTTAGATGTAACTTTTTTAAAAAAAAAGTTGCATTTATTTTAGACATATGCAACTCTTTAAAATAAAGGTTACTTTTAACCTATAACAAATGCAACCTTTCTTATAAATGTTGCCATTTTCAATCAAATATGTAACCTTTTTAAGTTAAATGTTGCATTAGATCTTCTAATGCAACCTTTATATTTTTTAACTTGCTTTAGAATCAAATGCAACTAATTATATAAAAGTTGCTTTCAAATGGTTGCAATAGGCTCATTTTGTAGTAGTGACATCAGCAGTGGTGAAACCTGCTGATGGAGTTTGCATGAAGGGAGTAGCCTCACCAGAGGGATGGTGTGATCCCTGAGGTTCATCAGCCTGGGAAGTTGGTCCCTCAGCAGCTGTTTGTTGTAGAACAGCTGTATCATGGGGAGCAGAAGATTGAGGCTGAGCTGCTGATTGGTCTATACAAGTAGCGTGGGCACCTTGTGCAGACTCAGGGTATAAGGAGATTTTAGTGGGGGACAGTGTGGACGCAGTATGGAGTGGAGAGGACTCCTGTCTTTCAATATCCTCAGCCTGTTGGGAGGCTGGGATAGTTGATGTGGGTATCTCCGTTTGTACAACTGGTTCCTGTTGGGAGGAACCAGAGGGTCTAGGCTGACTCGGGGTTGACTCGGATTGGAGTGAAGCATGCTCCAAATGAGCTGAACCTTCTCCCAAAATAGGAGAGGCAGCTGGGGTTGCTTCTTTTTCAACTGAACCCTGTTGAGAGGGGACAGAGGAGGTGGTTCTTTGGGCTGGTTTCTTTTTGGAGATTGATTTTCTGTGATAGAGAATGGATGGAGTGGGTGATTGTGGAGAGGAGAGAGGATCTGTTTGGACAGGGTGTGAGACTGGGTCAGGAACAGTGGGGCTGGCCTGTTCCATGGTCTCTTGTGCCACAGAGGCACCAGCCACAGAGGCTTCAGGCTCAACAAATGAGCCAGGGTGAGGAGCCTGCTCCTCCTCAGCCACGGAGGCTAAAGGAACAGACTCAGGCTGAGCTGTTTTGGCCTTCTTTTTCACAGGCCCAGCTTCAGTTGCCAGGGTCCTTTTAACAAGCTTGGACCTGGCTTTGGATTTTGTTACGGGAGCAGCAGCTTCTGGATCCACCCTCACAGTAGAGGGTCCTTCCACCAAACCTAACAGCCTCCTCATTGGTGTGGATAGAGGAGGCTCATTTTGCAGGACTGGAGTATAGAAAACTCTATTCCCTATAACCGGGAATGCAGCAGACTTAAGTAACGGCTGAGAGTTATAGATATGCTCACCACAAACGTGTCTGAAAATGAGGCTCAGAAACCTGGGATATCGAACAGCAGCTGGTCTTGACTCTTGCTGCACCAGGTTCCTCAAATTCACAAAAATCCATTTGGCCATGTCCATGGTAGTTCCATCCACAAGCTGCAGAACTACATGGATTTCATCACGGCTCAGTTGGTCAAAGGAACCAACTTTGCTGCTAAAACACATCACCACAGAGGCGAATAAGAAGCTGTAGGTAGGAGAGAGGTCCTTCCTGAACAGTGTTGCTCCAACTTTTGGTTCTGCTACACCACAGAAGTGCAGCAGATTCTTCATCTGTTCATCTTTAGGCTGTGGTCGGTCATATTGTTCAACTACAGGGAGTCGAAGAACTTCCCTGAGCAGATGAGTGTTGATCTCAATGGTCTGAGTCCCACTGAGTATGGTGCCCTTGATGACTTTGGTTTCTGGGATGTAGGCACAGGTATACCAGAACTCATACACCATCTCCTGGTACAGGACACCAGGAGATGCAGTCATGGCGTAGTTCAACGGATGAACTTTCAGAAACTCCACCATTTGGTCATAGCCCTTCCCCACATAGTTTTTGGGGATTGTGAGGTTGGCAATGTAGTTAGTGGGTTTGATGGTTAGCATTGTGGTGATTGATGAGTGTTTGACAACATCATCACCAACGAACACTGGAAGAAAGGGATTAGGTGTGTGAGCCATTCGGGAAATTTTTTTGAGGTTGAAGAAGCAAAGGACACTTAGTCGATTTTTAGGGTTCTTGAGGATTTCTGGAAATGATGAGGAAGACGAAGATGAAACAATATTTAGGTATTTATAGGATTTGAATAGTTGTGTGTATGAGAGAGAAAAGATTTGGGCGGTTTGATTTGAAATGTTGGTTAACGGAAAACGGAACGGTTGTCCGTGTCAGAACATTTGTCAGACCACTTGACCTTTTTAATCACTAACACACGAAATCCACATTATCCGCAGTAATTAAGTTAAATAAAAACGTAATTTAAGTAACTTAATTGTTAAGAAAGGTAATTAAACTTTTGGTCTACGCTGTTGGTCAAACCTATGATGAGCAGGGTCAACACAAGTTATTCAATCTTCAAGCTGTTCTTCCTTCAAACTGTGCCTTCAGCCTGTTCTCTGTTGTGAGAACAGGTTGTGTTCAATAGTTGAACAGGTTACAAGACAAAGGCTTGTAAGACAGTGTGAAGGAATGAACAAGTTGAGGATTGGACCATCAGAGCAGGCTGGACTTACAACCTGTTGTTGTTCAGCCTGTTCTGTGCTCAAGCTGTTCAAGTTTTTCAGAAAAATGGCTAAGTACAGAACATGCATAGCCTGTTCTGTCTAAGCTGTTCTGAGAGACTAGAGCAGTGTGAGACATATAACTTCATAGACCTGAGAGAACACTTAGTCACTCTTATTTAACATGCCCAGCTTGCTGACAAGGTAATTAAACCTTGTTTCATCCAGAGGTTTGGTGAAAATGTCTGCAAGCTGATCATTTGTGGAAATAAAACTTACCTCCACATTACCTTTCTGAATGTGATCCCTGATGAAGTGATGTCTGACTTCAATATGCTTTGTTCTTGAATGAAATACTGGATTGTTGGAGATGGCTATGGCACTTGTGTTGTCACACAGAATAGGAGTTTTCCTATACACAAGGCCATAATCTTCAAGCTGATGTTGCATCCACAGAATCTGTCCACAACAGCTTCCAGCAGCAATGTACTCAGCTTCAGCAGTAGAAGTGGACACTGAGTTCTGCTTCTTGCTACTCCAACTGATCAACTTTCCACCAAGGAGTTGACATTCACCTGTTGTGCTTTTCCTATCTAACATGCAGCCTGCAAAATCAAAATCTGAATAGCCTGTTAGTTCAAGGCTTGAGTCTTTGGGATACCAAAGACCCAAACCTGGTGTACCCTTCAGGTATCTGAAGATTCTTTTAACAGCAGCTAGATGAGATTCCTTTGGATCAGCTTGGAACCTAGCACACAAACAGGTGGCAAACATAATATCAGGTCTACTAGCAGTTAATTATAGCCAAGTATAGCAAGCTCCCAATCATGCCTCTGTAA
>JAANYP010000489.1:0-75272 GCA_020465985.1 Centrapalus pauciflorus
CTGCTAGTTCAGTTCTCGAACTGCTAGTACATCTAACAGGTTCTATCTTCTTCCATTTCCACGCATCCAAAACCCTACTTTGCAGGCGCACCGATGGCGAATCTTCGCATGGTTCCGGAGCACAATGATCTACCTTTTCTTCAACCACACCCTGATGTAAGTCCTCTTCACCCCATCATGGATTTTCTAACACAATCGGACATATACTATGCCCTAGTTGTGAATCCCACTATCTATATTCGATACGTAGAGGAATTTTGGACACATGCATCAGTTTAAACAATAAATGGAGTAGAATATATTGTATCTACTGTTAATAATAAATGGAGTAGAATCTATTCCTCGTTAGTTGTTAACAACTAGAGTTTGGTGTTGACATTTGGGGTTGTTCCCAATATGTTGACGTAGAGGGTCCTTGTTTGGTGTTGACATTTGGGTCCCATAATGTTGACATGGAGGTTCCTTATTATGTGTTGACCTTTTGGTCTGCATATGTTGATAATGAGGTTCCTCGTTAGTTGTTAACATTTGGGTTCGACGATGTTGACATAGAGGTTCCTTGTTTGCTGTTGACCTTTAGGTCTGCATATGTTGATAATGAGGTTCCTAGTTATTTGTTGACATTTGGGTTCGAAGATGTTGACAATGAGGTATCCTAGTTACGTTGACATTTTGGTCCCATGATGTTGATATAGAGGTTGCTTGTTGGGTGTTGACATTTGGGTCCGATTATGTTGACAACTGGGTTCCTGGTGACTTGTTGACATTTGGGTCCCAATATGTTGACGTAGAGGGTCCTTGTTTGTTGTTGACATTTGGGTCCCATAATGTTGACAAATAGGTTCCTTGTTTGCTGTTGACGTTTTGGTCTGCATATGTTGACAATGAGGTTCCTTATTATGTGTTGACATTTGGGTCTCATGATGTTGACACAGAGGTTCCTAGTGTGGTGTGGACCTTTTGGTCTGCATATGTTGATAATGTTTGTGACATCATTTGGAGCGAGCATTCCATGATGGATAGTGCTAAAAAAATAGACCCTAACACATGTGTTGTAAAACCTTCTAACTTAAAAGATACAGAGTTTGGTGTTGACCTTTTGGTCTGCATATGTTGATAATGAGGTTCCTTGTTAGTTGTTGATATTTTGGTCAGCATATGTTGACACTGAGGTTCCTTGTTAGGTGTTGACTTTAGGTCCAAAGATGTTGACAATGGGTCCTTGTTTGGTGTTGACTTTTTGGTCAACATATGCTGACATTTGGGTCCAAAGATGTTGACAATGAGGTATCCTAGTTACGTTGACATTTGGGTCCCATGATGTTAACATAGAGGTTGCTTGTTGGGTGTTGACATTTGGGTCCGATTATGTTGACAACTTGGTTCCTGGTGAGTTGTTGACATTTTGGTCCCAATATGTTGACGTAGAGGGTCCGTGTCTGGTGTTGAAATTTTGGTCCCATAATGTTGACATGGAGGTTCCTTATTATGTGTTGACCTTTTGGTCTGCATATGTTGATAATGAGGTTCCTCGTTAGTTGTTGACATTTTGGTTCGACGATGTTGACATAGAGGTTCCTCGTTTGCTGTTGACCTTTAGGTCTGCATATGTTGATAATGAGGTCCCTAGTTACTTGTTGACATTTGGGTTCGAAGATGTTGACAATGAGGTATCCTAGTTACGTTGACATTTTGGTCCCATGATGTTGATATAGAGGTTGCTTGTTGGGTGTTGACATTTGGGTCCGATTATGTTGACAACTAGGTTCCTGGTGACTTGTTGACATTTGGGTCCCAATATGTTGACGTAGAGGGTCCTTCTTTGTTGTTGACATTTTGGTCCCATAATGTTGACAACTAGGTTCCTTGTTTGCTGTTGACCTTTTGGTCTGCATATGTTGACAATGAGGTTCCTTATTATGTGTTGACATTTGGGTCTCATGATGTTGACACAGAGGTTCCTAGTGTGGTGTGGACCTTTTGGTCTGCATATGTTGATAATGTTTGTGACATCATTCGGAGCGAGCATTCCATGATGGATAGTGCTAAAAAAAGAGACCCTAACACATGTGTTGTAAAACCTTCTAACTTAAAAGATACAGAGTTTGGTGTTGACCTTTTGGTCTGCATATGTTGATAATGAGGTTCCTTGTTAGGTGTTGACATTTAGGTCCGAAGATGTTGACAATGGGTCCTTGTTTGGTGTTGACTTTTTGGTCAACATATGCTGACATTTGGGTCCAAAGATGTTGACGATGAGGTATCCTAGTTACGTTGACATTTTGGTCCCATGATGTTGATATAGAGGTTGCTTGTTGGGTGTTGACATTTGGGTCCGATTATGTTGACAACTAGATTCCTGGTGACTTGTTGACATGTTGGTCCCAATATGTTGACGTAGAGGGTCCTTGTTTGTTGTTCACATTTTGGTCCCATAATGTTGACAACTAGGTTCCTTGTTTGCTGTTGACCTTTTGGTCTGCATATGTTGACAATGAGGTTCCTTATTATGTGTTGACATTTGGGTCTCATGATGTTGACACAGAGGTTCCTAGTGTGGTGCGGACCTTTTGGTCTGCATATGTTGATAATGTTTGTGACATCATTCGGAGCGAGCATTCCATGATGGATAGTGCTAAAAAAAGAGACCCTAACACATGTGTTGTAAAACCTTCTAACTTAAAAGATACTGAAATGTCAACACCTAACAAAGATGTTGACAATTAGGTTCCTTATTACGTGTTGACATTTGGGTCTCATGATGTTGACATAGAGGTTCCTTGTTTGCTGTTGACCTTTTGGTCTGCATATGTTGACAATGAGGTTCCTCATTAGATGTTGACATTTTTGTCAACATATGTTGACAACGAGGTTCCTTGTTCGGTGTTGATATTTTGGTCAGATTATGTTGACAACTAGGTTCCTGGTGTTGATAATGAGGTTCCTCGTTAGTTGTTGACAACTAGAGTTTGGTGTTGACCTTTTGTGTTGACATAGATGTTGATAATGAGGTTCCTCGTTAGTTGTTGGCATTTGGGTTCGACGATGTTGACATAGAGGTTCCTCGTTAGTTGTTGACATTTGGGTTGGACGATGTTGACAATGAGGTTCCTCGTAAGGTGTTGACATTTAGGTCCAAAGATGTTGACACTGAAATGTCAACACCTAAAAAAGATGTTGACAATTAGGTTCCTTATTACGTGTTGACATTTGGGTCTCATGATGTTGACATAGAGGTTCCTTGTTTGCTGTTGACCTTTTGGTCTGCATATGTTGACAATGAGGTTCCTCATTAGATGTTGACATTTTTGTCAACATATGTTGACAACGAGGTTCCTTGTTCGGTGTTGATATTTTGGTCAGATTATGTTGACAACTAGGTTCCTGGTGTTGATAATGAGGTTCCTCGTTAGTTGTTGACAACTAGAGTTTGGTGTTGACCTTTTGTGTTGACATAGATGTTGATAATGAGGTTCCTCGTTAGTTGTTGGCATTTGTGTTCGACGATGTTGACATAGAGATTCGTCGTTACTTGTTGACATTTGGGTTGGACGATGTTGACAATGAGGTTCCTCGTAAGGTGTTGACATTTAGGTCCAAAGATGTTGACACTGAAATGTCAACACCTAACAAAGATGTTGACAATTAGGTTCCTTATTACGTGTTGACATTTGGGTCTCATGATGTTGACATAGAGGTTCCTTGTTTGCTGTTGACCTTTTGGTCTGCATACGTTGACAATGAGGTTCCTCATTAGATGTTGACATTGTTGTCAACATAGGTTGACAACGAGGTTCCTTGTTCGGTGTTGATATTTTGGTCAGATTATGTTGACAACTAGGTTCCTGGTGTTGATAATGAGGTTCCTCGTTAGTTCTTGACAACTAGAGTTTGGTGTTGACCTTTTGGTCTGCATATGTTGATAATGAGGTTCCTCGTTAGTTGTTGACATTTGGGTTCGACGATGTTAAAAACTCAAACGATTTAGATCGCATTCTAATTTAGCCCCTGAACTTTCCATTATTTAAGTCGCTATTTGACACTTATTTAACTTTCGCAAGGTCAACACTAGCGCGGAAACGGTGTGGAAATTTGTTTCCTAGGGTGTACGCTATGTTTACCCGACAATCCTACTTTTAATTAAATAGACGTTAAAAAAAACTCAAACGATTTAGATCGCATAACTCATTTCGCAAACTCAAATGAAGGTGTGGAAATTTGTTTTAAAATTCTAATTTAGCCCCTGAACTTTCCATTATTTAAGTCGCTATTTGACACTTATTTGACTTTTGCAAGGTCAACACTAGCATAATTCACCATTATTTATTAGATTAACATGAGGTTCCTTATTATGTGTTGACATTTTTGTCTCATGATGTTGACACAGAGGTTCCTAGTGTGGTGTGGACCTTTTGGTCTGCATATGCTGATAATGTTTGTGACATCATTCGGAGCGAGCATTCCATGATGGAAAGTGCTAAAAAAAGGTCACAAACATGATGTTGACATTTGGGTCCAAAGATGTTGACAATGAGGTATCCTAGTTACGTTGACATTTTGGTCCCATGATGTTGATATAGAGGTTGCTTGTTGGGTGTTCACATTTGGGTCCGATTATGTTGACAACTAGGTTCCTGGTGACTTGTTGACATGTTGGTCCCAATATGTTGACGTAGAGGGTCCTTGTTTGTTGTTGACATTTTGGTCCCATAATGTTAACAACTAGGTTCCTTGTTTGCTGTTGACCTTTTGGTCTGCATATGTTGACAATGAGGTTCCTTATTATGTGTTGACATTTGGGTCTCATGATGTTGACACAAAGGTTCCTAGTGTGGTGTGGACCTTTTGGTCTACATATGTTGATAATGTTTGTGACATCATTCGGAGCGAGCATTCCATGATGGATAGTGCTAAAAAAAGAGACCCTAACACATGTGTTGTAAAACCTTCTAACATAAAAGATACTGAAATGTCAACACCTAACAAAGATGTTGACAATTAGGTTCCTTATTACGTGTTGACATTTGGGTCTCATGATGTTGACATAGAGGTTCCTTGTTTGCTGTTGACCTTTTGGTCTGCATATGTTGACAATGAGGTTCCTCATTAGATGTTGACATTTTTGTCAACATATGTTGACAACGAGGTTCCTTGTTCGGTGTTGATATTTTGGTCAGATTATGTTGACAACTATGTTCCTGGTGTTGATAATGAGGTTCCTCGTTAGTTGTTGACAACTAGAGTTTGGTGTTGACCTTTTGTGTTGGCATAGATGTTGATAATGAGGTTCCTTGTTAGTTGTTGGCATTTGGGTTCGACGATGTTGACATAGAGGTTCCTAGTTAGTTGTTGACATTTGGGTTGGACGATGTTGACAATGAGGTTCCTCGTAAGGTGTTGACATTTAGGTCCAAAGATGTTGACACTGAAATGTCAACACCTAACAAAGATGTTGACACTGAAATGTCAACACCTAACAAAGATGTTGACAATTAGGTTCCTTATTACGTGTTGACATTTGGGTCTCATGATGTTGACATAGAGGTTCCTTGTTTGCCGTTGACCTTTTGGTCTGCATATGTTGACAATGAGGTTCCTCATTAGATGTTGACATTTTTGTCAACATATGTTGACAACGAGGTTCCTTGTTCGGTGTTGATATTTTGGTCAGATTATGTTGACAACTAGGTTCCTGGTGTTGATAATGAGGTTCCTCGTTAGTTGTTGACAACTAGAGTTTGGTGTTGACCTTTTGGTCTGCATATGTTGATAATGAGGTTCCTCGTTAGTTGTTGACATTTGGGTTCGACGATGTTGAAAACTCAAACGATTTAGATCGCATTCTAATTTAGCCCCTGAACATTCCATTATTTAAGTCGCTATTTGACACTTATTTAACTTTCGCAAGGTCAACACTAGCGCGGAAACGGTGTGGAAATTTGTTTCCTAGGGTGTACGCTATGTTTACCCGACAATCCTACTTTTAATTAAATAGACGTTAAAAAAAACTCAAACGATTTAGATCGCATAACTCATTTCGCAAACTCAAATGAAGGTGTGGAAATTTGTTTTAAAATTCTAATTTAGCCCATGAACTTTCCATTATTTAAGTCGCTATTTGACACTTATTTGACTTTTGCAAGGTCAACACTAGCATAATTCACAATTATTTATTAGATTAACATGAGGTTCCTTATTATGTGTTGACATTTGGGTCTCATGATGTTGACACAGAGGTTCCTAGTGTGGTGTGGACCTTTTGGTCTGCATATGTTGATAATGTTTGTGACATCATTCGGAGCGAGCATTCCATGATGGATAGTACTAAAAAAAGGTCACAAACATGATGTTGATATAGAGGTTCGAAGATGTTGACAATGAGGTATCCTAGTTACGTTGACATTTTGGTCCCATGATGTTGATATAGAGGTTGCTTGTTGGGTGTTGACATTTGGGTCCGATTATGTTGACAACTAGGTTCCTGGTGACTTGTTGACATTTGGCTCCCAATATGTTGACGTAGAGGGTCCTTGTTTGTTGTTGACATTTTGGTCCCATAATGTTGACAACTAGGTTCCTTGTTTGCTGTTGACCTTTTGGTCTGCATATGTTGACAATGAGGTTCCTTATTATGTGTTGAAATTTGGGTCTCATGATGTTGACACAGAGGTTCCTAGTGTGGTGTGGACCTTTTGGTCTGCATATGTTGTTAATGTTTGTGACATCATTCGGAGCGAGCATTCCATGATGGATAGTGCTAAAAAAAGAGACTCTAACACATGTGTTGTAAAACCTTCTAACTTAAAAGATACAGAGTTTGGTGTTGACTTTTTTGTCAACATATGTTGACAACGAGGTTCCTTGTTCGGTGTTGATATTTTGGTCAGATTATGTTGACAACTATGTTCCTGGTGTTGATAATGAGGTTCCTCGTTAGTTGTTGACAACTAGAGTTTGGTGTTGACCTTTTGTGTTGACATAGATGTTGATAATGAGGTTCCTTGTTATTTGTTGGCATTTGGGTTCGACGATGTTGACATAGAGGTTCCTCGTTAGTTGTTGACATTTGGGTTGGACGATGTTGACAATGAGGTTCCTCGTAAGGTGTTGACATTTAGGTCCAAAGATGTTGACACTGAAATGTCAACACCTAACAAAGATGTTGACAATTAGGTTCCTTATTACGTGTTGACATTTGGGTCTCATGATGTTGACATAGAGGTTCCTTGTTTGCTGTTGACCTTTTGTGCTGCATATGTTGACAATGAGGTTCCTCATTAGATGTTGACATTTTTGTCAACATATGTTGACAAGGAACCTCCATGTCAACATTATGGGACCCAAATGTCAACACCAAACAAGGACCCTCTACGTCAACATATTGGGACCCAAATGTCAACAACTCACCAGGAACCACGTTGTCAACATAATCGGACCCAAATGTCAACATCAACAAGCAACCTCTATGTCAACATCATGGGACCAAAATGTCAACGTAACTAGGATACCTCATTGTCAACATCTTTGGACCCAAATGTCAGCATATGTTGACCAAAAAGTCAACACCAAACAAGGACCCATTGTCAACATCTTTGGACCTAAATTTCAACACCTAACAAGGAACCTCAGTGTCAACATATGCTGACCAAAATGGCAACAACTAACAAGGAACCTCATTATCAACATATGCAGACCAAAAGGTCAACACCAAACTCTGTATCTTTTTAGTTAGAAGGTTTTACAACACATGTGTTAGGGTCTCTTTTTTTAGCACTATCCATCATGGAATGCTCGCTCCGAATGATGTCACAAACATTATCAACATATGCAGACCAAAAGGTCCACACCACACTAGGAACCTCTGTGTCAACATCATGAGACCCAAATGTCAACACATAATATGGAACCTCATGTTAATCTAATAAATAATGGTGAATTATGCTAGTGTTGACCTTGCAAAAGTCAAATAAGTGTCAAATAGCGACTTAAATAATGGAAAGTTCAGGGGCTAAATTAGAATTTTAAAGCAAATTTCCACACCTTCATTTGAGTTTGCGAAATGAGTTATACGATCTAAATCGTTTGAGTTTTTTTTTAACGTCTATTTAATTAAAAGTAGGATTGTCAGGTAAACATAGCGTACACCCTAGGAAACAAATTTCCACACCGTTTCCGCGCTAGTGTTGACTTTGCAAAAGTTAAATAAGTGTCAAATAGCGACTTAAATAATGGAAAGTTCAGGGGCTAAATTAGAATGCGATCTAAATCGTTTGAGTTTTTTTTTAACGTCTATTTAATTAAAAGTAGGATTGTCGGGTAAAAATAGCGTACACCCTAGGAAAACAATTTCCACACCGTTTACGCGCTAGTGTTGACCTTGCAAAAGTCAAATAAGTGTCAAATAGCGACTTAAATAACGGAAAGTTCAGGGGCTAAATTAGAATTTTGAAACAAATTTCCACACCTTCAATTGAGTTTGTGTAATGAGTTATGCGATCTAAATCGTTTGAGTTTTTCTTTTAATGTCTATTTAATTAAAAGTAGAATTTTCGGGTAAACATAGCGTACACCCTAGGAAACAAATTTCCACACCGTTTCCGCGGGTTAACCTAATATAGGCCCTAGGAAACACAACAATTTAAGGCATTTAATATTAAAGTTCAGGGGGATAAATTAAAATTTTGAAAAAGGCTAGAACAAGTTCAAGGCATTTAATATTAAAGTTCAGGGGGCTAAATTAAAATTTTGCAAAAGGCTAGAACAACGTTGGTATAGACTAGAACACCGTTGGTATAAGCTAGAACACAGGTGGTCTAGTCCTTCAATAAAGAATTCTAGCCCCTCGATTTCAAAATTGTGGATGGGAACATTTTACCCCTAAATCATGGTGACGAGCCCACTGTACCTACACTTGATAATGTATTTTCACCCCTAAAACACACCCGCGGCCTAATATTCTTGAACTACAACTGCGATCAAGTCAAAAAAGGATTTCAGAGCACCCTTCAATTGAGTTTGCGAAATTAGTTATGCGATCTAAATCGTATGAGTTTTCGGGTAATTAAAAGTAGAATTTTCGGGTAAACATAGCGTACAACGATCTAAATCGTGTGAGTTTTCGGGTAATTAAAAGTAGAATTTTCGGGTAAACATAGCGTACACCCGTGGAAAGAAATTTCCACACCGTTTCCGCGGGTTAACATAATATAGAAACACAACAGTTTAAGGCATTTAATATTGTTAGTTGATGTTAATCTAATAAATTATGGTGAATTATGCTAGTGTTGACCTTGCAAAAGTCAAATAAGTGTCAAATAGCGACTTAAATAATGGAAAGTTCAGGGGCTAAATTAGAATTTTAAAACAAATTTCCACACCTTCATTTGAGTTTGCGAAATGAGTTATGCGATCTAAATCGTTTGAGTTTTTTTTTAACGTCTATTTAATTAAAAGTAGGATTGTCGGGTAAACATAGCGTACACCCTAGGAAACAAATTTCCACACCGTTTCCGCGCTAGTGTTGACCTTGCAAAAGTTAGATAAGTGTCAAATAGCGACTTAAATAATGGAAAGTTCAGGGGCTAAATTAGAATGCGATCTAAATCGTTTGAGTTTTTCTTAACGTCTATTTAATTAAAAGTAGGATTGTCGGGTAAACATAGCGTACACCCTAGGAAACAAATTTCCACACCGTTTCCGCGCTAGTGTTGACCTTGCAAAAGTCAAATAAGTGTCAAATAGCGACTTAAATAATGGAAAGTTCAGGGGCTAAATTAGAATTTTGAAACAAATTTCCACACCCTCAATTGAGTTTGCGAAATGAGTTATGCGATCTAAATCGTTTGAGTTTTTTTTAACGTCTATTTAATTAAAAGTAGGATTGTCGGGTAAACATAGCGTACACCCTAGGAAACAAATTTCCACACCGTTTCCGCGCTAGTGTTGACCTTGCAAAAGTTAAATAAGTGTCAAATAGCGACTTAAATAATGGAAAGTTCAGGGGCTAAATTAGAATTTTGAAACAAATTTCCACACCTTCAATTGAGTTTGCGAAATGAGTTATGCGATCTAAATCGTTTGAGTTTTTCTTTTAATGTCTATTTAATTAAAAGTAGAATTTTCGGGTAAACATAGCGTACACCCTAGGAAACTAATTTCCACACCGTTTCAGCGGGTTAACCTAATATAGGCATTTGGGTTCGAAGATGTTGACAATGAGGTATCCTAGTTACGTTGACATTTTGGTCCCATGATGTTGATATAGAGGTTGCTTGTTGGGTGTTGACATTTGGGTCCGATTATGTTGACATCTAGGTTCCTGGTGACTTGTTGACATTTGGGTCCCAATATGTTGACGTAGAGGGTCCTTGTTTGTTGTTGACATTTTGGTCCCATAATGTTGACAACTAGGTTCCTTGTTTGCTGTTGACCTTTTGGTCTGCATATGTTGACAATGAGGTTCCTTATTATGTGTTGACATTTGGGTCTCATGATGTTGACACAGAGCTTCCTAGTGTGGTGTGGACCTTTTGGTCTGCATATGTTGATAATGTTTGTGACATCATTCGGAGCGAGCATTCCATGATGGATAGTGCTAAAAAAAGAGACCCTAACACATGTGTTGTAAAACCTTCTAACTTAAAAGATATAGAGTTTGGTGTTGACCTTTCGGTCTGCATATGTTGATAATGAGGTTCCTTGTAAGGTGTTGACATTTAGGTCAAAAGATGTTGACAATGGGTCCTTGTTTGGTGTTGACTTTTTGGTCAACATATGCTGACATTTGGGTCCAAAGATGTTGACAATGAGGTATCCTAGTTACGTTGACATTTTGGTCCCATGATGTTGATATGGAGGTTGCTTGTTGGGTGTTGACATTTGGGTCCGATTATGTTGACAACTAGGTTCCTGGTGACTTGTTGACATGTTGGTCCCAATATGTTGACGTAGAGGGTCCTTGTTTGTTGTTGACATTTTGGTCCTATAATGTTGACAACTAGGTTCCTTGTTTGCTGTTGACCTTTTGGTCTGCATATATTGACAATGAGGTTCCTTATTATGTGTTGACATTTGGGTCTCATGATGTTGACACAGAGGTTCCTAGTGTGGTGTGGACCTTTTGGTCTGCATATGTTGATAATGTTTGTGACATCATTCGGAGCGAGCATTCCATGATGGATAGTGCTAAAAAAAAGAGACCCTAACACATGTGTTGTAAAACCTTCTAACTTAAAAGATAATGAAATGTCAACACCTAACAAAGATGTTGACAATTAGGTTCCTTATTACGTGTTGACATTTGGGTCTCATGATGTTGACATAGAGGTTCCTTGTTTGCTGTTGACCTTTTGGTCTGCATATGTTGACAATGAGGTTCCTCATTAGATGTTGACATTTTTGTCAACATATGTTGACAACGAGGTTCCTTGTTCGGTGTTGATATTTTGGTCAGATTATGTTGACAACTATGTTCCTGGTGTTGATAATGAGGTTCCTAGTTAGTTGTTGACAACTAGAGTTTGGTGTTGACCTTTTGTGTTGACATAGATGTTGATAATGAGGTTCCTCGTTAGTTGTTGGCATTTGGGTTCGACGATGTTGACATAGAGGTTCCTCGTTAGTTGTTGACATTTGGGTTGGACGATGTTGACAATGAGGTTCCTCGTAAGGTGTTGACATTTAGGTCCAATGATGTTGACACTAAAATGTCAACACCTAACAAAGATGTTGACAATTAGGTTCCTTATTACGTGTTGACATTTGGGTCTCATGATGTTGACATAGAGGTTCCTTGTTTGCTGTTGACCTTTTGGTCTGCATATGTTGACAATGAGGTTCCTCATTAGATGTTGACATTTTTGTCAACATATGTTGACAACGAGGTTCCTTGTTCGGTGTTGATATTTTGGTCAGATTATGTTGACAACTATGTTCCTGGTGTTGATAATGAGGTTCCTAGTTAGTTGTTGACAACTAGAGTTTGGTGTTGACCTTTTGTGTTGACATAGATGTTGATAATGAGGTTCCTCGTTAGTTGTTGGCATTTGGGTTCGACGATGTTGACATAGAGGTTCCTCGTTAGTTGTTGACATTTGGGTTGGACGATGTTGACAATGAGGTTCCTCGTAAGGTGTTGACATTTAGGTCCAAAGATGTTGACACTGAAATGTCAACACCTAACAAAGATGTTGACAATTAGGTTCCTTATTACGTGTTGACATTTGGGTCTCATGATGTTGACATAGAGGTTCCTTGTTTGCTGTTGACCTTTTGGTCTGCATATGTTGACAATGAGGTTCCTCATTAGATGTTGACATTGTTGTCAACATATGTTGACAACGAGGTTCCTTGTTCGGTGTTGATATTTTGGTCAGATTATGTTGACAACTAGGTTCCTGGTGTTGATAATGAGGTTCCTCGTTAGTTGTTGACAACTAGAGTTTGGTGTTGACCTTTTGGTCTGCATATGTTGATAATGAGGTTCCTCGTTAGTTGTTGACATTTGGGTTCGACGATGTTGAAAACTCAAACGATTTAGATCGCATTCTAATTTAGCCCCTGAACTTTCCATTATTTAAGTCGCTATTCGACATTTATTTAACTTTCGCAAGGTCAACACTAGCGCGGAAACGGTGTGGAAATTTCTTTCCTAGGGTGTACGCTATGTTTACCCGACAATCCTACTTTTAATTAAATAGACGTTAAAAAAAACTCAAACGATTTAGATCGCATAACTCATTTCGCAAACTCAAATGAAGGTGTGGAAATTTGTTTTAAAATTCTAATTTAGCCCCTGAACTTTCCATTATTTAAGTCGCTATTTGACACTTATTTGACTTTTGCAAGGTCAACACTAGCATAATTCACCATTATTTATTAGATTAACATGAGGTTCCTTATTATGTGTTGACATTTGGGTCTCATGATGTTGACACAGAGGTTCCTAGTGTGGTGTGGACCTTTTGGTCTGCATATGTTGATAATGTTTGTGACATCATTCGGAGCGAGCATTCCATGATGGATAGTGCTAAAAAAAGGTCACAAACATGATGTTGACATTTGGGTCTAAAGATGTTGACAATGAGGTATCCTAGTTACGTTGATATTTTGGTCCCTTGATGTTGATATAGAGGTTGCTTGTTGGGTGTTGACATTTTTCCAACCTCGTGATCCATCTCCATAAACCTCTACAGACTTGTCGTTGTTTCAAATATATTTGAATTCAAACTTAATTAATTTAATTCGAAATTAATTTAAATTAATTCTTTCGAATGTAGGTAAATTCGAAACTAATTAAATTTAAACTTGTTTTGGATTACAATCGAATTAAGTTATTAAATCCATCTATATTCAAAATTAACAACAAAGTCGAAGGTCCAGTACCACTTGTAAGGTCTTGGACTCACGGATCTATCTAGACGCGACACCGTCCAACGAGTGAGGAATCCTCGTTAGCGGCTTGACGGTTAGATCACACGCACGGAACACGGAGACTACCACGATGTTATACGAACGACAACGAACGTACCTACACGATGATTCTCTCCGAAAACACTCTCTGATTACTAGTAAACTCGAGATCGCCTTTGCTTAATTACTCTCCGAAATTCTGCAAAAGTCTAATAATTATTCGAGTTAATCCTTAATTATACTGACCATTTCGAGTTTGTCTTGGGACAAACTCGAACCAGGCCCAAGGCCCATTCGAATTTGTCCACTTGACAAATTCGAATCTACCATAAGTGCAAATTCGAATTTAGTCTAAATTCGAATTTCACCATCAATTTTATGTTTGATTTTCTGTCTTAACTTATGTTTGAATATATCTTTGATCTTTTATGTTTGAACTTCTTGTAACCCATTACATCAAGTTCAAACATACAATCAACCAATATCAAACACACATAATCGCATATATCAAACACTAGTCAATATTCAATATCAAGTAGATAGACTTACACAAAATGCTGACTATACTTAGACTGCTATCGTCACACAAGGTGTACCAACATTTTGCATGTTTGAGAACAGAGTTTAGCATTTACCTCAGATGGTAGTTCAGTGGAAGTAACATTAGATGTTTCTGCCATAAGAGCTTGATTTTGAAACTCCTCTTCAGTCTGATCACTCCAGTCAAACACGTTGTCTTCTTGAGAAACAAGTGCTTGTGATTATGAAGCTTGATTAGTTTGCTGGGGTCTTCATGGCTGTTGACCTTGAGATCTGCATTCTTTGGAAAAGTGTCCAAGCTTGTGGCATTTAAAGCATTCAACTTTTGATTTATCAAATGCTGGTTTGCCTTCTGGTCTGGCTTGAAAGTTTGGTCTGCCAGTTCTTTTCAGAAATCTTCTGGCCCTCATAGTCAACATAGCATGCTGCCATTTCAAGTGCATCTCTTCTAGATCATCTGGATGGATTTGTTCTAAATCTTCAGCATTTAGAGCAAACAGTCCATCATTTGAAACAAAAGCTTCATAATGAACTTCAGTAGAGTTACCATCAGCACCTGAAAAGGAATCACAGCAGGTTGATGTATTAGTTAATGCTGATGATAGCAGAGCAGTGTTATGATTGTAAGAAAAGGATTTCTTTTTATTTTCAATCACAGTTTCAAACACTCTCAGACTGTTGTAAAGGTCACCCAACTCTATTTCATCAAGAGTGTCTTTTGTTCTCCATTAGGCAGCATAGACTGTCCACTCTTCACCAAGTGATCTAAGGAATTTTCTGTTGACTTCATCTTGATCCAAGCTGACTTTGGCACTCTCCAATTCACCTATCAGTTTATTTAACCTGTCAAAAATTTGAGTAAGGTTTTCATTCTTGCCACCAGAAAAGTTTTCATACTGCTGTTTTAGAAGATCTTTTTGATTCCTTTTGGTGCTAGCATTGCCAGCAAATCTTTTCTCTAAATCAATCCAAAGAGAATGAGATGTATAAAACTTTTTAAACTGATGTTGATATGCATTAGGAATGGCTATCTGTAAGAGAGTAAGAGCTTTCACTTCATTCATTCTAGCCTTTCTTTCAAGTTCAGTTTTTGGAGGTGTATTTGTGGGCTTGCCCTCAGCATCTAGTTCAGGATCAACTACAGGAGGATATTCAATAGCTTCCCATATGGCATAATCAATGAATTAAATGTGCTGTTGAATCCTGAGTTTCCACATCTCGAACTCAGTGGGTTTAAGCATAGGTACTTTGAGTCCTTGCCCAGATCCACTACTGCTATTTTCAAATTCCATTGCAGAAAAATAAAATATTTAAAAGAAAGCTTCTGACTTTGAAAACAAAGAAAAAACCTGTCTGTGATACCACTTGTCAGGATCAAAATTACCACCTAAGATTAACTGGTTTGAATAAATCAGAGTATAAAACCAATAACCTTGTATTGAATCAAAGTCCAATTAAGATGTTTGCGGAATAACACTTAATTGTTTTAAGAAAAACTTTTAGGACAAATTACACATAAATATAATCCAAAATCAAATCTTTTGTATTGCCAAACTCACTGATTACAATCACCTCTAATCTGTTTGATTAGACGAAGAACACAAACTATTCTTAGGGTTTTACAACCTTAGAGGCTTGAGAGAACTTAATCAGAAAGCAATTACAATTGAATCAAAACTTGTACGTGCAGACTTACAATAGAAAAACCTATACTATCTATATATAAAGCCTTCTGATTTGTTTACTTGAGGAACTCTGATTTCTCTGGGAGTAGATATGCTTGAGTCTTCAAATATAAATCTTTTCCTGAATTTCAGCACTTTCTGTTTGTTAAAATGTTGAGCACCTTGAACTTTATCTGTTGAGCAGCTTGAACGTTTGAACTGGCAGCTTGAACTTTTGAACTAGCAGCTCGAACTTACTCAACTAACAGCTTGAACTTTGTAATTACACAGAAAATCTACTAACAATTTGAGAAATCTAACTAACAGCTTGACATACGTAGAATATTTCCCAACATATTCAAGTGTGTCAAAAGTTACAATGTAATAATATTATTGTGTGTATAACAATGAATCAAATTCTTTTTAATCTTATGGGTTAATTTGATCCTGCGGACAAATAGAATTTAATTCCTAACATTGGGTTCGGGTGTTTAAATATCTCTTGTTATAGGTTATTTGGTTCCACCTTCGAAAAGGGAAATACGTCTTCAATAAATGATGAATCCGACATCTCTTGTCATCACCATCTTCTCATGTTCTAAATCATATATTTTACATCCTTTTTACCAGGAGGATAGACCAAAAATACACCCGGTTTTCCTTTGGTTCGAACTTGTCCCCGTTGTTTTGGTGTTTTTGTAGTAGGCTAAACAACAAAAAATGTGCATGTGGTCGTATTTGGGATGGCTTCCAAATAGAATTTCATAGGAAGTTTTGTTGTTAATGGCCTTGGATGGTAACCGGTTTACAATGTCTGTTGCCCTTAGGATGCATTCCCCTAAAAGGTCGTGGGAAGGCTTGGTTCAAACCTCAAGGCCTGTGCAATATCTAAAAGATGTTTATGCTTTCGCTTAACTACTCCATTCTGTTGTGGGGTACGAGGGCAAGTGGTCTCTTCGATGACTCCTCGTTCCCTATAAAAATTGTTCATGTGATTTGACACGAATTTCCCACTGTTGTCACACCTAATTATCTTAATATTATTTCCAAATTGTGTTTTTACCATGTAGAAAGAAAACAATTAAAGAGGTGCTTGCTTCGTGTTTATGTTTGAGCAAATAGACCCATACCGACCTACTATAGCATCGACTATCGATAAGAAATAATTTTCCTGGTAGTGACGGTAATCTATATTCGCCCCCAAATTTCGCAATGGATCAAATCAAAACATTCACTAGTTTTAACGCAACTAACCGGAAATGGTAATCAAGTGAGTTTGAGTTTGGCCTTATTGCATCAGTCACAAACTTTGTCTTCAAAATTCAAAGAAACACACTACAAGATACAGGGGTATTAGTGGCGGCAAAAGTCACTGCTAAAGCTCTAAAATTTCGCCGCTAAAGGTTCAACACTAAAAGTGTCGATACTTGTGATATTGTTTTCACATATAACTCCCCTTCGAGTATCGAACCACTTACACCGAAATAGAACAATCGAACGCTTGTACGAATAATGCAACTTGATGATCTCTTCTAGCTGACCGTAATATTTCTCTTCATTATCTCCCTCCACTAAAACCCCAAAGTTGTGTGTTGTTCGTTGTACGTCACGACTATGTACCATACACCTGACACCGTTGACGACGTAAGCGGAATTATTATAGGAATTTACATGCGCACCAAATGAAAGAGCCGACAACTCTTTGTGGTATAATGGAGAATTTTGTTTTTGCATCTCAAAGACCTAGCAAACATAAATTATGTGTTGTGTTTGATGTTTCACTTCCGCTGCACATGTCGGTCGACATTTAGACTCGAACACCAACATCTTTTTTTCTTCAAAGACAACATCCCCATTTCTTTCAGGGTGATTGAATTTAGTCTGGACATTTACATCTTGAAGGTACATTAAACAAAATGTTAAAGCTTCTTCAACAACATAACCCTCAACTATAGAACCTTCAGGTCTCGCCTAATTTCTGACATGACACTTTAGTTTTTTCATATATCTTTCAAACGGATGCATCCATCTCATATATACCGGGCCTCCGCAAAGTGCTTCATCAGGTAGATGCAAAACAAAATGAACCATAATGTCAAAAAATGCAAGAGGATAAATCATTTTTAATTTGCACAAAATTGTAATTATGGCTTCCTTAGCTTTCCTCACATCCCCCACCAACATCGTTCTAGAACAAATTTGCTTAAAAATGTACAATGCTCTACTATTGGTGTGTATATATCTTTTCCCAAAAAAGCTCTAACTCCAATCAGTATCAAACGTTGCATAAGAATATGACAGTCATGAGACTTCAACCCAACAATGTTAGTATCACTATCTGCCACTTTTTTGCGCATGTTAGAGCGAAACTCGTCTGGCAGCTTAACACCTTCTATAAATTGACAAAAATGTTTTCGGTCAGCATCCGTGAAAGAGTATTTTTGATGGGGTTTAAATAACTTGTTACCCCTCTACTGCAACCATAATGATTTTTGAATGTTCAGCTTTACCAAGTCGATTCGTGCCTTTGACGTGTCTTTAGACTTATCATTCATGAGAAGAGTACCCAATAAAATATGACACACATTCTTCTCGATATGCATGACATCTAAGTTGTGCTTCAACTGAAGAGAAGATGAATACTTGAGTTCAAAGAATATACTTCGTTTAGTCCAGTTCAATTCAAAAACCTCACATTTTCTCTTAATACCTCCAAAGTCAGGATGTTTTTCTAGTGTACGAGTCGGAAGACGATCTAGTTGAGTGCTTATTTCATCATTATTAATCTGCCTCGGAGCGGCTCTTGCCTCGTGATGCCCGTTGAACTCTAAACTCATTCTCCATGGGTGGTCAGGATCTAAGAATCGTCGATGACCAACATATGTTGTTTTATTTGTTACACGACATAAGAGAGTGTCTTCATTTAAAGTTGGACATGCTTTGTACCCTTCTTCGCTCCAACCTGATAGACTACTACAAGCTAGAAAATCGTTTATTGCCAATAATAACATCGCTTTCATGTTAAAGAATGTGTTTGTTATTGAATCTTTAGTACGTACGCTTGAGTACCACAACTCTTCCACCAACGGCCTAAGGAAAACATACATGTATTTCCCGGGTGGTTTAGGACCGGGAATCAACAAAGACAACATGAATGATGACTCTTTCATACAGAGCCATGGTGGTAGATTGTATGTGGTAAGTACAACTGGCCATGTGTTGTAAGCCGAACACATGTTACCAAACGGATTACAACAATCACCTGCAAGCCTTAGACGTAGATTTCGAGGTTCTCTTGCAAATTTAGGGTACTTTATGTCGAATTCTTTCCATGAAGATCCATCAACTGGATGACGCATCATACCTTCTTCTAATCCTCCGGTACTGTGCCAAATCATATTTTTTTGCCGTGTATCTTAAACTGTACAAACGTTAGTCTGGGGGTCAAAAGAAATTATCGTAACACTTTATGAGCTACAAGCTTATACTTTGTGCCTTTATGAACCCAATGACTCTCATTACAAATAGGACACAACTGTAACGACTTATCTTCTTTCCAGCAAGGAAAGTCATCGTTTTTGCACACGTGTATCGACTCATAACCCAAACCAACCTTTTGTAGTTTGTTTTTAGCTACATAATGTGTTGTGGATATACTATTTTCTTCGGAAATGCAGATTGCAACAATGCTTGGAGCTGATCAAATTACCTATTAGTCCATTTGTTGTTCACCCTGATATGCATCAGTTTTCCTAAAAAGTCGAGGGAAGAAAACCAAGTACAACCATGATATAACTCTGCATTGACTTCTTCTAACAACTTAAGAAATCCTTCATCGACACCCATGCCATCTGTATCTACGTTTCCTTCTTTGTGGTTAATATCGTTCCCCCTAAATTTGCCCATAACGTCGTCGTTAACACTAGCCATGTCGTTAGATGGAGCTATGTTATCTACAACCGGAGGTAGAGTTCTACTTTCACTATAATAGACCCATGTAATATGAGATCCAAAGAAACCATTTATATGTATATGAGATCTCATTACTGAAATTCTTGTGAACTTATTGTTCTAGCATTTTCTAAACAGACATCTAAGTTGACCTCTATCGTTGAGATGTGCTTTGGATCTCTCAACAAAAGAGTCGATTCATTGTTGGAACTCAGGAGAATTACGATTTTCAACAGTAGTCCAGGTTTTATCCATAGACATTTGCAACTGAAACATAACTTAGAGTTCAAGGTTTACTCTACGAGAACTAAAATTCTATGATTCGAAAAGCAACCTTGAAATGAGATTAAAATCAAACACGGATAGAGTATTTACACGGGTAGGCTTCTAAACCCACTTTTCGAATACCTTACCTCATATGTGAATGCACATTACACGATTGCTTGTTAAAAAAAATCTGCAGCATTTCTCCTTAGCTCTCAAGTATATATACCCGAGAAGCAAAGAGAAAATGACAACTGAATATTTTTTAGAACGGAGTCCCAAAACGAGGACAATCCGAAATTAATTACTAAATCAATTTCGGACGGACATGTGTTCTAAGCTCAAACACACACCAAACACATTTCACTATTTTAAGAGTATATATTCTCATTTCTCATAGAAATAAACAATTTACATCACTAAATTAATTTTTAAATTAAATGTACACTAATACGGTAATACACAAACTAAATTATTTTAACGTATTTTGACAAATCTACATAAGCAACATTTTACCTTAAAATACTATGTACATATATACACACATTACTATACTAATGCACAAAAAAAGTTCACAAATAAATTAATAAAATTCACACACATACACAAATAAATTAATAAAATTCACATTAATGCATACACAAATACTTATAAATACTCACACATACACTAAATACACACAAATACACACAAATACACAAACTTAAACAAAAATACACATATTAGTTACCAAAATTTGTACTTATAATTAGTAAATCTACATTATTTTACCATAAACATATACACATCTACACACATTAATACACATACAGACAAATGCACACACTAACACACAAATACACACAATAATATACCAAATACATATAAATACACCATCTAATACACAAAATACATACAAATACACACACTAACACTAAATACACTAAATACATATGAAATGCATGCTTGTGAGCCGAGATACGATAGAGAGAGATCCGAGGATGGCAGAGAGAGAGAGAGAGAGAGAGAGAGAGAGAGAGAGAGAGACGATGATAGTCAGAGAGAGATGAGGACAGAGAGAGAGAGATGAGATCAAAGAAACCTAATACACATCAATACAAACACTTTACAAATTTTTTTCCTAAAAAATAGAAAAAAAGACATGCTTACCGGAAGAATATGCAAACGGCACCGGTGAGAGCTGGAGAGTTCGCAAAGAGAAGGTGAAAGGGGAGGGGCGCTAAAAGTGAGAAGAAAGGTGCAGGTTGGGGGGGAGGGCTTCACTTTCCCGGTATTAATTTCGCCACCTTTAGCGGCGACAATGGGTATTAGCGGCGATATGCAAACACATGATTTTGTGTCGCCTCTAATACCCATTGTCGTCGCTAAAGGCCCCTTTTCTTTTAGTGACACCTTTAAGAAAACTAACATGAGATAACTTCACGTTGGATGCATGCCCTAGTCGTTATGTCATGAGTTAATCATCACTATCATCGCTTGCCTTTCTTCTCTTATCCCCCTAATTCGATAGAGACCACCATGACAATCACCTGCTCAAATCAAGCTCCCCGTCTTCAGATCCTACAATGCAAAAAAATCAAGAAAAAACGTCATGGTACAATTAAGGTCTTTAGTTAATCTTCGGACACATAAAATGTTGCATGTAAAGTTCGGCACGAAAAGAACTCTTTTGAGTACTTCTAGCCTTCATGGAAAACGAATCGCCTTTTCCTTTAACAGGGATCGATTCTTCATTTGGGATTGTAATTTCAAATGTGCTCATAGTCAAGTTTTTAAGAAGGGTGTCCCTGGTGGGTTATGTGCTCGGTTGCTCCTGAGTCCACAACCCAATCATTATCGACTTTTGTTGCTCCCGAGTCCACAACCCAATCGCTATCGATTTTGTTCTACCTGCCATGTTGGTAATGACCCGTTCCTCTTGCTTTCCTCCAAATATTTTCGTACCATGGCTGCCCTTGGCTTTGGCTTGTCCCTTTTTCCTTTCCCCGACAACCATTCCAGGTAAACAATCCTTTTAAAACACTCATCTTTCTCGTTCTCATCTCTTCCACAATGACTGCATTGTATAACTATGTCAGCTTGAGGACTCTTATGAGTCTTTATCCATCTCTTTTCTTGATGATTTCGTGTCTATTCTCACCCACCTTGATAACTGGCTTGAAAAGTTGCTTCCTCACGAACTGACCCTTTTAATGTAGAAATGGTACGTTGCTGTCTGCCACTAGCTGATAGACTGCACTTAAACTTGGTGTTGGTTTCATTGCCAATATTTGGGTCTTGATAACACAAACTGATCATCGAGCCCCATTAAGAACTTGTATGCTCCTTCATTCACATTCGTTTCAGTTAGCTTCCTTCGAAGTCCACACGACACCCATTGCATGAACAGCGAGGAGTAGGCAAGATCAATCTCTGTTGATACACCCGATGTAACAATAGCTGTCTAGTTTCGGTATTCATAGTCTTTGAATCTTATAGTCTATTACGATCAATGAACAACAACTAGAAGCTATCGTCGAGGGGGAGTCTGTACATCCGGTGTGACGACAGCAGTCTAGTTTTGTTATTGATATCATGATTGTGTATGATGTTTACATTTGCATGGTAAGGTCTTGACTATCATATTAAGTTTAAGAACAAGTTCAAAGATAAGTTCAAGAACAAGTTCAAAGATAAGTTTAAGAACAAGTTCAAAGATAAGTTCAAAGGGTAGAGTTTGAACTTAGTGAGAATAAGTTTGTGAGGAGCGTCTACACGAACTTGTCGTCTATATATTGAACTTTTCATTGTGAAATTAGCATCTTTGACGGCTCAGAGGTTCTGACGAACTTGAGAGCAAACAGAGCATCCGGGTGAACGGAACTTTTGCAAAACTCGAACAGAGATTAAGGCAGAGGCGATCTCGAATTTGCAAGGAGATTTTGTGTTTGTTCTTGGAGAGAATCACGTGTCGGGGCGTTCTAGTGTTCGTCTATCATCGTGTGTGTCTCCGTGTTTCGTGTACGTGGTCTTTCCGTCAAACCGCTAACGAGGATTCCGCACTCGTTGGACGGCGTCGCGTCAAGATAGGATCCGTAGGTAGGCGACCTTTCAAGTGGTATCAGAGCCATAAGGGTGTTCTTAGTGTTCTTCGTGTTAATATCAACATCCGTGGTTTCTTGGCGTTTTTGGACGGAAAAATCACCTTTTTGGTTAGTTTTTCGAGTTATACAAGCAAGATAACGGAGAAAAGTTCATATTAGTTCATCATTTTAGTCGAAATCATAGTTTTTATTCCTAAAAACCTTGGTTTAAACTGGAAAGTTGAAAAAATCGAACTTTTGGCCGTTTTTCGAACTTGCGGCGCTCGAACATAGGAGGTATTAGGGTTTGTTCGAATTTGACTGAAATTTCGAACTTGTCAGAAAATACGCTCCTCACGAATTTATTTTGGGGTTTCATTTGAATTTGAATGAGATTCGAATTTGCTAGCATTCGAATTTGTCAGACTTCGAACTTGGCAGGAACCTCGAACTTGTTAGAATTTCGAATTTGTTGAATTCGAACTTATTGAAATCCGAATTTAATTTCAAACGAATTTAATATTAATCAAATTCGAACTTACTTAAGTTCGAAAGGGTTGATTTAAATTAATTTCAAATTAAATTAATTAAGTTCTAATTCAAAAAGTTTAGAAAGAATGACTAGTTTGCAAAAGTTAATCGAAATGGATCACGAAGTAGGTAATGCAAATTCTCCACCAAAGCTGATGAGGTTGGAAGATTACTACTGGTGGAAGGATAGGTTTGCTGACTTTGCGCGTTTTAATGACATGCGAATGTGGATCTGTATTGATGAGGGATATATTCCACCTACTCAGGAGTTTGAGGGTCGTCAGAGAGTCCTGACATATCAGAAGATGAAGGATGATGACAAGAAACTATATGAGGCTGAGAACAGAGCGTTTTCCATTATTCGCATGGCACTTACTCAGGAGATTCTACACACATTTAGGAATCATCGTACATCAAAAGAGTTATGGGATGCACTCGAGAATCGATGTGAGGGAAATCCGAGGGTTAGAAAAGGAAGGACCGATATGCTTAAGCAGCAGTTTGCAATTTTCAAGGCATTGAAAAATGAAAAGCTGGATGAGACAATAACAAGGTTTTTTCCTTCTTATTGACAAAGTTGGATAATCACGATGTCGAGTATCGTGAACTTGAGAAGATTGAGAAACTTCTTGATGCTTTACCAGCGAAATGGGAGATGAACGTAGCGCTAATAAAGCATGATGAAGAAAAATTCGAAACTATTACTCTCGAAGGACTCATTGGAACGCTGAGGGCTTACAACTTTCAGTTACTCAAGAAGGAAAGGGAATATGATCATGTCCAAGATCCAGACATGTATTTTGGAAAATCAAAACCCTCTGTCGCGGGTGAACTGAAAACAGCTACAACTTTCTTTTCGGGTGAAGCATCAATTCCAGTGGACGTCGAAGAAACAAGTAGTCGGGCTTTCTTAGGGTATTCTAAACCGGAAGATAAACCGACTCAATCAGCATCTACTTCTCAACAGTACACAAAGATGCCTATGAGTGTGCAATCAGTCGAAACTCATCTAAATCTATTGGCTTCGTTCATTGCAGCATATGGAAATTGTGTACAAGGAAAAATCAACGATCCTGCGTTATGGGAAGAGGACTATGATCAGGTGGATCCTGATGATCTGGAAGAAATGGATCTTCAATGGCAACTGGCCATGGTGACTCAGAGGGTCAAGAGATTCATAAAATGAACAGGCAGCAATCTGAACGTTAGCAACAATAAGATTGGGTTCGACAAATCCAAGGTTAAATGTTATAACTGCTAGGGATTAGGACACTTTGCTCGAGAGTGTCAAAGACCCAAAGTTGAAAACTATCAGAATCAATCTCAGGGGAGATATCAGCCTGGTAGTTCGAGTAATCAAGCGAGCATCGGTAGTCTGTTAATTAACGTATCTTCAGACAGACAGCTTGATGGGACGTATGATTGGAGTTCACATCTAGAGACTAATGCTAGAGCCTTCATGGCTGAAGTGACAGAGACTGGAGATGTCGAAGCAGAGGAAGTAACAAAATTCAGAGAAAAGAATGATACAAGTCCTGTGTTGGTGGAAATGTCAGACAATCAGACTATTCTGGAGTTTGCTGCACAAATGGAAAACGTGGAAACAGATCATACAAAGGTGATTCTGAACTTTTCTACATTCCGTGATTTATGTGTTTTATGTGCTACTTCTAATGATAGATTAAATTTAGTTCTAGAAACACATAGCAATTTAACTGCTCAAATCGAATCCTAAAAATCAGATAATGCTAGTCTCTTAGATATAAAAGAAGATCTTAGGAATAAGCTGAAAGTAGATGCTCAAGATGTAATAGTTCTAAACGAAAAACTAAGTGAGCAGTGTGTTAGGATAGAGCTGATGTATGAGCATGTTGAGGCTTTAACCAAAGAACTAACTATTAAATAGGTAGAGCTAGCTGAAGCAAAGGTTAAGGTTGTAGAGGTAAATAGTAAGTTAGAAAAGTTTAGGAACTCTTCACTAAATCTAGGGAAAATCTTAGATGCACAACGTCAGTCTAAGAAACCAGTAGGTTTAGGTTATAAAGAGAGTCATCCACCTTTCAACAATAATTATGTGCCTTAACCTCTGGATAAAACTGATAACCAGTTGATTCAGAGGTAGCAACTGAAACTGTATCTGAATCTGATAAGGATAAATCAACTAAGGTGACTAATAATAATGCTACGATTAAGAAAGTCAAGCTTGTGCAGTCTTCTAGTGATAAAATTCTAGGAGAAACTAAACCTGAAGTTAGTAATCAGAAAGAGGAAGTAGTCACGGTAGTTGAGAAGAAAGAAACTGACTCTAGTGAGACCCAAAGTCAAAGGGCACACATAAGAAGTCAATTGATAAGATGTATTGTTTTAGATGTCATGAAAGGGGACATGTTGTGTCTAGCTGTCCATATAAGAAGGTAGAATCTACACCTAGTGTTGGAAAGCTTGAACAACATAAACCCTCTCCACGTGTAGCTAACACAAGTGGTTCTCAAAACACTGAGAAGATTGTGAATGCCACACCAAAGACTACTGTTAGACAAATACCGGTGTCGGTTAGACCAAATGAAGTGGTTAGGACTAATTCACCGAATAGAGTACCTAATCAATCTAGGACAGGACCTCAACAAGTTTATAGGAGTACAACACCTAGAAGAGCTTACACTCCGGTTAGGTCTCACACTCCTCGAAGACATCAAACACCAGGTAGAGCCCAGCGATATCAATCTGAAATGCATTACAATAGAAATTATTCACTTGTAAGGTCGCCTACCTACGGATCCTATCTTGACGCGACGCCGTCCAACTAGTGTGGAATCCTCGTTAGCGGTTTGACGGAAAAACCACGCACACGAAACACGGAGACATACACGATGATAGACGAACACTAGAACGCCCCGACATATGATTCTCTCCAAGAACAAACACAAAATCACCTTATATGTTCGAGATCGCCTCTGCCTTAATCTCTACTCGAGTTTTGCAAAAGTTCTGTTCACCCGAATGCCCTGTTTGCTCTCAAGTTCGTCAGAACTGTTAGGCACAAAAAGGCCTCAGTCAAACATGTTCTGCATCTGAGGGGGAGATTCTTAATCAAACATGTTGATGCATTTGAAGGTTGAATTCAAGGCCTGTTATATGCCTTATTGAAACCTGAAATGATTTGCAATATCAGTCCAAAGCTGTTCTATATGTTGCATGTGTTGCAACAAAGATAGTTTGTCCAAGCTGTTCAGTCTGCAGAACAGGCTGGACATAAACTGTCTACACTGCTCTACACTGGTGAGCAGCTTGGGCAGTTTGCAAATGTTCTGTTCTTTGTGAAAAGAACCTGTTCTTTGTGAACAGAACCTGTTCTTTGTGAATAGGCTAAACACTCTATGGAATATGTTTCCAAGTCCTCATGTATTGTTTTTGGCTAAAAGATCAGTTTACAATGTCGAAGACAAAGTGGAAAATAAAACTGCTCAGCCTGCCCACGCTGTTCTGTCACATGAAGACAGAAGGATATTTGAAAAAGGGTGACAGACCTTTTTCTTATATCAAAATAGGCCTTAACTAAGAAAGAAAGATGCAAAGTTGACATTCCTTATTTAGTTAAAGCTAATGCAACAATAGACAAAAAGAAAAGACAAAAGTTCTGCACACATGAAGACAAGTCTGCTTTTCAGAATGTGCAGAAAAGTTTATGTTGTCTTTTCAACAAGACTTTCCACTTTTCCTTTCGTCCAATAAAGAAGCTTCTCTTAGATCCTATGAGTATGTATAAAAGGAAACTTCCAAGGATTGAAAGGATAAGCCAAAAAGCTAAGTGCTGAAGCCAAGAGTGAACGTGCATTCAAGTGTATCTTTCATGCATGCAAGTCTGCTTGAATAAAACAGTGCTTGATGTCTAAGCTGTTCTTGTTCAAGCTGTTTCTTTGAGTCTTGTAAACATAGTGAGTAATTCTTAGTGAGTGTATTCATTGTAACTAGTTTAAGTCTGTCTTAGATTAGTTAACACACTGTTGTATCTGTCATCTCAGATTGAACCTTTCCGCATTCAAGTCTGTTTGTAATTAACTTCTATTGATAATACATACAAACATTGAGAAAAGAGTGTGTAGTTTTTAAATTGCTGTATTCACCCCCCCTCTACAGCTTAAGGCTATATACTTGGGAAACCTTTCGGGACCTACAACTGGTATCAAAGCAGTTTAGAGTGTGTGTCATTCTAGATCTCTCATTCTCCCAAAGTTTTCATGGACAACAGTGCTGCAAGTTCCTCATACTATGACAATGGCTCAATGGGCAAACCTCCAAAATTCAATCATCAGAACTTCTCTGGTTGGAAGTGCGGAATGATGCTCTACTTAGAGAATCTGGGTGTGCAACTACCAGAGATTGTAATGGAGGGTCCCTATGTGCCAACCTCTGTTACAACAATAACTCCTGCTGTTGAAGGAGCTGCTCCTGAAATCAAAACATTTGAGAAAGCAAAAGCTCAATGGTCTGATGAAGTCAAAAGACTGGTGGCTCTTGATGCAAAGGCTAGAAATAATCTGGTCATATCTCTGCCTGATGATGTGTTCAAACAGGTTGAGAAGATGAAGACTGCAAAGGAGATGTGGGATACTTTGTGTACTGTCTATGATGGACCGACAATCACACTGGATAACAGGATTAATAATCTTGTTAGACAGTATGAACTCTTCTTTGCAAAACCAAAGGAGACTCTCACAGAAACCTACACCAGGTTTACTGCTCTTGTTAATGATCTCAAAGCTGTTGGGATCACCAAGGACAGCCTGACTCTGGTAAACAAATTCTTAGACATCCTGCCTGAAGAATGGAATTATTTTTCTACAATCTTAAGGAATTCAGGTACCATCAGAAGTATGAATCTTGTTAACCTGTATGGATCCTTACTAAATGATGAGCAGTCAAGGCAACAGAAGAGAAATGCCTTGGAAATGTCTAAGAAAGGTGCAGCCTTTGTGGCCAGTGCGAGACAACCTGTAAGTCAGATGGGTGATGTGTTCACTCAACTTGATCAACAGGCTGATGATAAAGAGGAAGTGTCTGATGAGGAAGACAATGCAGATCTTGCTGATCTGGATGATGAGCAAATGATAGCCATGCTTGTCAAAAAGTTCAACAAGAAAAGGTTTGGAAGAAACATGCTGCAGGGAAGCTCAAATGCTGTTAAAAAGAAGGCTTTTGATAAGACCAAAGCTGAGTGCTTCAAATATGGCAAACCTGGCCACATAGCTGCTGACTGTGTGTCAAAAGTTGTTGGTCAGTCATCCAAACCACACAAGACAAACAGGGATGATGGCTATAGGGTTAAGTACCTTATGGCCATGGCTAAGCTGAGCAAGTTGGAAAACTCAGTGGTTTCCAACCGGCAAAAGGACTCATGGCAGAGACTTGTGACTGGGAGGAGTCTGAATCATCGTCTGATGAAGAAGAAAATCACTGTCTGATGGCCAATACTGATGTCCCATCAACAAGCAACTTCAAACAGGATCTGGCTGAAGCTGAAGCTTTTAGCAGCTTGGAGAACTGGAACCCTACAATGATGTATAAGGTACAAAATTTTATGGATTACAGTTTTGAAGAAAAAGTTAAAATGTTTGAATATATGCTTGTTGATCTGAAAGCTGCTGTTGAGAAGCATACTGTTTTATTATCTGAAATCTCTAAGCTTAAAACTAATCTTGAAACAAAATCCAGTAAACTGGACAGTTTCCATAAGTTGGAAACTGAGCTTGATGAATTAAAACACATCAACTCTATTTTACTGGAAGAAAAGAGGGAAACAGATATAAAACATGCTAAGCTTCAAAAGATAGTTGACTCTTGGTGCCAATCTGCACAAAAAGTCAGCCACTGCATAAGTCAACAAATCCCTGCACAAATCCAAGCCTGTCTTGGAGGGGATCTTGACACAGCATCTTCAATTGTTGAGGTTAATAATCTGAAAGAAGATTTGTCCACTCTTGGTGAGCATCCAAACAATTTCATTCAAAAAGTGAATGGCAAATTAATCTCAACAAACAGGTTTGTCAGGCCTCAAAACACTGACAGCTCGTGTGAACCTAGCTCAAAAGCTGCTGATGAAATAAATTCTCCATCAAATCAGCTTGCTAAGTGCTCTACTGATTCACACAAGCAATAGAAAGGAAAGCATGCCCAACCTGCAGCTGTAGACACCAAACCTGTTGACAAAACAGGCTTTGGATCTAAAGCTGATGGTAAAAGGCACACTAATCCTTTTAATGCTGAACATTTTGAAAATAAGTTATCAAAAGGTAAGCATTCTGCATTTAACAAGGGTAAGTCTTATGTTGAAGGCAAACATGATGTGATTTCAAATAAGTTTTCTAATCATAGTAAACTGGTTCTAAATGAGAATAAGTTTTTCAAAACCAGAAATAATGATTATGTTGATAGGCAGCATCAATCACATCTTAGGAAGGACAAAGGCAAAGTCATTGCTCAGCCTGAGAGATTTAGGAATAAGTTTCCTAAACCTGTGGAAGTTCAAAAGCCAATTAAGCTTCCTATCTTTGACATCTGTCCTCCTAAAAAGAGGAAAGAAGAGACAGGCAAAGCTGTTGCTATTGAACCTTCCACTCAAGCTGTTGATTTATCAGATCGTAATAAGTTTGCTAAACCTGCTGATAAAATCAACAGAAATAACTCAGAATGTGTCTCTGAAAGGTCGTCTTCCAAAAATGCTAAGAGGAGAAAATGCTATAAATGTGGAATGAAGACACATCTGGCCAAAGACTGTCCTGAAACTGAGGACATGAGACCAGCTGACTCTGATGGTTCCTTCACTGCTAACATAAATAGTGTTGGAAACATCTCAGTCAATGAGAGTGGTATCCAAACTGATACCATTCAAATAGGGAATATTAGTGTTGATATCACAAGTCCATCAACAAATGTTGATGAAGTAGGAGAACTCATCTCTGTGATGAGTTCCCCTAAAAATGACTAATATTCTTCTTGTCACTCTGCAGGAAAAACAACCATCCCAGGTTTGGTACTTGGACAGTGGCTGCTCAGGGCACATGGCAGGTTGTAAGGACCTGCTGAGTGATCTCAGGCCTGAAAAAGGGCCAAAAGTCACATTTGGTGACAATGTACAGGGATCCACTGAGGGATATGGAACTCTTAAAGCTGGTGCTGCAGTGTTCAAAAGAGTAGCCTATGTGGTTGGGCTGAAACATAACCTTGTTAGCATAGGTCAACTGTGTGATGCTGGTTACAAGGTTAACTTTGATGAGCACCTGGGTTACATATTGGATCCCCAAGGCAAAGTTATGTTGTGTGCTCAACGAAAGAAAGGTGTATATGTTGTGGACATGCAATCTGCTGATCCCACAACTGAAACCTGTTTTCTCACAAGGACAAATGCAGATCTAAATTGGCTATGGCACAGAAGGCTGTCACATTTGAACTTCAAGAACATTAACAAACTCTGTAAGAAAGAGTTAGTGACAAGTTTGCCTTCTATGAATTTTGCTAAGGATAGACTCTGCACAGCTTGTGAGAAAGGCAAGCAGAGAAAATCATCTTTTAAATCCAAACATAATTTTTCTATTGATACTCCTCTCTTCTTAATCCACATGGACTTGTTTGGACCTGTCAATGTCCCAAGTCTAGGAGGAAGAAGATATACTCTAGTAATGGTTGATGAGTTCTCCAGGTACACATGGGTTATCTTACTGAAGAGCAAAGGAGAGGCTGCTAGAGAAATTATTGGTTTTGTGAAAAAGATGGAAATGCTGAACTCTGCCCAAGTGAAGCAGCTTAGAAGTGATCATGGTACTGAATTCAGGAATAGTACTCTTGAAGACTTCTGTGAAGAGAAAGGAATTACTCAAAACTTTTCAGCTGTAACAACTCCACAACAAAATGGAGTTGCTGAAAGGAGAAACCGAACTCTCATTGAAGCTGCTAGAACCATGCTGTGTGCATCTGGTTTACCTTCATCATTTTGGGCTGAAGCTGTTAACACTGCCTGCTTCACCCAAAACAGATTCTTAATGGTGAAAAGGTTCAACAAGACACCCTATGAGCTGCTCAAAGGGAGGAAGCCAAATGTCAGTTACTTTCATGTGTTTGGGTGTCCCTGCTTCATTCTGAATCAAAGGGACCAACTGGCAAAGTTTGAACCAAAAGCTGATGAAGGTGTGTTTGTTGGCTACTCTGCTATCTCCAAAGCCTACAGAGTATACAACAACAAAAGAAAGGTGATAGATGAATCTATCAATGTCACCTTTGAAGAGTCCAAGAATGCCTCCACCAAAGCTGTTCCTGAATCAGTTTCAGGAGAATTAAACTTTGATGATCTCATGCATTCAAATAGTGAAGAGGACTCAAAAGCTTCCACTACATCCAGTGTGGAACCTGTTAACCATGATGGGCATGATGATGATTATGTCAATACACCCTGTGTGAATAAGTGTACTGACTTAATTACAACTGCATGTCCTTAACCTATCAATGCTGATTTTCCTGGTTCCTCTGCTGATATGTTCAACAGTGGTCAGTCATGTTCAACAAGTGAACAAGTTAAAGACAACAGTGTGTCTGAAAATCTTGAGAGCTGTTCAACAGGACCTGCTGATAACTCAGGAGAATCCTCATTGAAGAATGATCCTAAGTGGATCAGATGTCACCCTAATGATCAAATAATTGTTGACATCAACAAAAGGGTACAAACAAGGTGGGACAGCTTAGGGAACTTCTGCATGTTCTCCAGTTTTGTTTCACTAATGGAGCCAAAGAAGGTGGATGAAGCACTAAAAGATGCCAACTGGATCACTGCCATGCAAGAAGAACTCAATCAGTTTGAGAGAAACAAGGTATGGAAGCTGGTCCCTGCTCCTAAAGGCAAAACTATAATTGGCACTAAATGGGTTTTCAGGAATAAGATGGATGAGCAAGGTCATGTCATTAGAAATAAGGCAAGACTGGTTGCTCAGGGTTATAGACAGGAGGAAGGAATTGACTATGATGAGACATTTGCTCCTGTGGCCAGGCTAGAAGCAATTCGTTTGTATCTAGCCTACGCTGCTCATAAGAGAATTAAGGTATTTCAAATGGATGTGAAGAGTGCATTTTTGAATGGGAAGCTGCAAGAAGAAGTTTATGTCAAGCAGCCTCCAGGTTTTGAAAATGAACAACATCCAGGTTTTGTCTATAAGTTGGACAAAGCTCTCTACGGTCTCAAACAAGCCCCTAGAGCCTGGTATGACACTCTTACTGAATTTCTTATGAGCAATGGGTATTCTAGAGGTAAAGTGGATACCATACTGTTCATAAAGAAGGTGAAGTCTGATATAATGCTTGTTCAAATTTATGTGGATGACATAATATTTGGTTCTACCAATGAGCAGTTATGCAAGAATTTTTCATTACTCATGAAATCCAAATATGAAATGAGTATGATGGGAGAACTTACTTTCTTTTTAGGATTACAAGTTAAACAAACCTCAACTGGAATTTTTATAAATCAAAGAAAGTATACTTTAGATCTCTTGAAAAAGTTTAAATTTGATCAAAGTTCTCCTATTAAAACCCCAATGGCAACCAATGTAAAATAGGATGCTGATGCCAGTGGCAAAGCTGTTTCAGTAACAGCTTACAGAGGTATGATTGGGAGCTTGCTATATTTAACTGCTAGTCGACCTAATATTATGTTTGCCACCTGTTTATGTGCTAGGTTCCAAGCTGACCCAAAGGAATCTCATCTAGCTGCTGTTAAAAGAATCTTCAGATACCTGAAGGGCACATCAGGTTTGGGTCTTTGGTATCCCAAAGACTCAAGCCTTGAACTAACAGGTTATTCATATTCTGATTTGCAGGCTGCAGGCTAGATAGGAAAAGCACAACATGTGGATGTCAACTCCTTGGTGGTAAGTTGATAAGTTGGTGTAGCAAGAAGCAGAACTCAGTGTCCACTTCTACTGCTGAAGCTGAATACATTGCTGCTGGAAGCTGCTGTGGGCAGATTCTGTGGATGCAGCATCAGCTTGAAGACTATGGGCTTGTGTATAGGAAAACTCCTATTCTGTGTGACAACACAAGTGCCATAGTCATTTCCAACAATCTAGTATTTCATTCAAGAACAAAGCATATTGAGGTCAGACATCACTTCATCAGGGATCACATTCAGAAAGGTAATGTGGAGGTAAGTTTTATTTCCACCAATGAACAGCTTGCAGACATTTTCACCAAACCTCTTGATGAAACCAGGTTTAATTACCTTGTCAGTAAGCTGGGCATGTTAAACAAAAGTGACTAAGTTTCCTTAATGTTCTAAGACGTTATATGTCTCACACAGCTCAAGTTCTTTCAGAACAGCTTAAACAGAACAGGCTATGCACGTTCTATACTTAGTCATTTTCTGCAAAACTTGAACAGCTTGAGCGTATAACAGGTTTGACAAGTAACAGCTTATATGTCAAGCCTGATCTAATGATCAAACCTTCATCTTGCCCACTCTTTCAATCTGTCATACAAGACATTATCTTGTAACCTGATCAGCTATTGAACACAACCTGTTCTTACATAGCTGAACAGGTTGAAGGAACAGCTTGAAGAGTGAACAGCTTATGATGACCCTGCTCATCACAGGTTTGACCATCAGCTTAGACCATTAGTTTAATTACCTTTCTTCACAATTAAGTTACTTAATTTTTGTTTTTATTTAACTTAATTACTGCGGATAATGTGGGTTACGTGTGTTAGTGATTAAAAAGGGCTCAAGTGGTTTGACAAACGGTCTGACATGGACAACCGTTCCGTTTTCCGTTAACGACTTTTTCAAATCAACCGCCCAAATATTCCTCTCTCATACCCACTCACATTCAAATCCTATAAATACCCCCTACTGTTTCATCTTCGTCTTCCTCACTATTTTCAGAAATCCTCAAGAACCCTAAATCGACTAAGTGTCTTTTGCTTCTCCAAACCCCAATCCTTCACAAATGGCTCAAAGAAACAATCCCTTTCTTCTAGTGTTCGTTGGTAATGATGTAGTTAAACACTCATCAGTTACCACAATGCTGACCATCAAACCCACAAACTACATTGCCAACCTAACCATTCCCAAAAACTATGTGGGGAAGGGTTATGAACAAATGGTGGAATTTCTGAGAGTTCATCCGTTGAACTATGCAATGACTGCCACTCTTAGAGTCCTGTACCAGGAGATGGTGTACGAGTTTTGGTACACTTGTGCCTACAACCCTAACACCAAAGTCATAAAGGGGACTATTCTCAATGGGACTCAGACCATTGAGATCACAACTGATCTTCTCAGGGAGGTTCTTCATCTGCCAACTGCTGACCCATATGAGATGCCTCAACCTGAAGATGATCAAACGGGCAATCTGCTACGTTTCTGTGGTGTAGCAGAACCCAAAATCAGAGCAACCTTGTTTAGGAAGGATCTGTCTCCGACCTACAGTTTTCTATTTGCCTCGGTGGTGATGTGATTCAGAAGTAAAGTTTGTTCATCGACCAACTAAGCCGTGATGAAGTCCCCATTGTTCTACAGCTGGTGGATGGGACAACAATCGACATGGCCAAATGGATTTTTCTGAATTTGAGGAACCTGGTACAACAAGAAAACCGTCCAGCTGCTGTTCGGCATCCAAGGTTTTTGAGCCTCATCTTCAAACATCATTGTGGTGAGCAATTATATTCCTCTCAGCCTTTACTTAAGACTGCTGCATTCCCTGTAATAGGGAATAGAGTGTTTTATACTCCTGTTCTACCCAATGAGCCTCCTCTGTCAACACCAATGAGGAGGCTTTAAGGATTGGTGGAAGGACCCTCTGATGTGAGGGTGGATCCTGAACCTGCTCCCAAAGGAAAATCCAAAGCCAGGGCCAAGCTTGTTAAAAGGACCCTGGCAACCACTGAAGCTGCCTATCCACAAGAAGGCCAAAACAGCTCAGTCTGAGTCTGCTTCCATGGCCCCTGTGGCTGAGGGGGAGCAGGCTCCTCACCCTGGTTCATCTGTTGAACCTGAAGCCTTTGTGGCTGGTGCCTCTGTGGCACCTGAGACCTGGGAACAGGCCAACCCACCTGTTCCTGACCCAGTCTCACACCCTGTCCAAACAGAACCTATCGCCTCACCACAATCACCCACTTCATCCATCCAATACCAACGCAAATCTCTCACCAAAAGGAAGTCAGCCCGAACAACCAGCTCCTCTGTTCCCTCACAACAGGGTTCAGTTGTAAGAGAAGCCACCCCTGCTGCCTCTCCTATTTTGGGAGAAGGTTCAGCACAATTAGAGCCTGCTTCACTCCAACCTGAGTCCACCCAGAGTCAGCCCAGACTCTCTGGTTCCTCCCAACAGGAGCCAGTTGTACAAACAGAGATAGCCACCTCAACTGTTCCAGCCTTCCAACAGGCTGAGAATATTGAAAGACAGGAGCCCTCTCCACTCCATACTGAGTCCACTCTGTCCCCACCTCAAACTTCTTTACATCCTGAGTCTGCACGAGGTGTCCACACTGCTGGTATAGACCAATCAGCAGCTCAGCCTCAAATTTCTGCTCCCTATGATACAGCTGTTCTACACCAAACAGCTGCTGAGGGACCAACAACCCAAGCTGATGAACCTCAGGGATCATACCATCCCTTGGGTGAGGCTGCCCCTTCTATGAAAACTCCATCAGCAGATTTCACCACTGTTGATGTTGAAATGCATATCTCATCTCCCCATGATGAGGTGCTTTTACACCAAGGCACTGCAGAGGGAACACCCACTGGCCTTAATGAAGGTGTTGCAACACAAGCAGCATCTGAAAGGCCCCCAACATCAACCCCTTCTCCTGATTATGCAGCTACTGCTACTGCTGAAGGACCCTTTGACCCCTCCAAGCTGGGCCACATTACTTTTGCCCAGGCTATGGAGCTTCTTTCAACTGTTCCTCTTCCCTCTCCATCACATCCTCATACACCAGCCTCATCCTCTTCCTCTCCCTCTACACAATCTAAACAGTCCACCCATACACCTCCATCTCCTAAAGACCTGCCTTTGAAGGATCAGCTTACACTGCTGACCAACAAAGTTAGTAATTTAGAATCCTCTATGTCCTCTCTACCTTCTCTCATTTCAGACTCTGTGTCTGCACAACTTAAAGGATTCTTTGATCTGTTCAAAGATTCCTTCCCAGCCACTACACAACCTGACAACTCTCCACAACTGCTTGCACTCATTGCACAGCTGCAAAGTTCTCTACTTCCCTTTCCTCTATTCTTTCACTACAACAGGACTCAGTGTCCTCAATGGCTGTTATATCTCAACACCTGTCATCTCTCCTCGCTTCTTGCAATTCTACCCTTCCTGCCACCTTGGCCAGCTTGAACACTGTTATTGGCTCCCTATCCAATTCTGTGTCCTCAGACCTTGCTGATTTGCAAGATTCCCTTGAACTACATCTTGCACAACTTCAAAGCCTGTTGTTCACCGCTTCTGATAGGGAAAACATTGTCAAACAGACCTCTCTTGCTGACACCCAGGCCTCTTCTCTTCAATCCTGTCTTTCTCAGCTTGCAGAGGTAAAGGACAACTTGGCCTTCTTAGTGAACAGCCTTGTTGGCCCCAAGCCTGCTGCCAAAACTGCTGGCAAGCCTGCTGACTTCGTGTCTTCAGGCATACCAGGTGTTGAAGGTGCTGGTACATCTCCTTCAAAGGGGGAGAAGTCATCTGCCTCGAAGACTAAGTCTAAGGGGGAGAAGACCTCTTCTCCTATGGAGAAATCAGTGCCTACAACACTTACCGGTCAACCAGCAGGAGCATCTGATACAGGTACAATGGAAGGTGCCTCCCAGGCTGCTTAGCCTACTCAGGCTGAATCTCCAATCCCTGCTCAGTCTAAGGGGGAGGAATTCATTCCTGAGGACAGGCGAAGCAGCAGAAGGAGGCATCTGATTCTACAAGAAGAAGAAGAAGAAGAAGAGGAAAGTCCTGAAGCTGCTGTCACTACAGCAGCTAAAGGAAAAGAAAAAGCAGCAGTTGATCCCCAACAGCAGAAAGCAGCAGAAATTAAATTTCACAAAGCCAGGGCTAAAGAAATGGGTCTTCCCATGCACAAATACTTTTAGTTCATTGAAGAACAACTTCAAGCCCTGGAAGCTCCAAGGAAAGAAGAAGAATCTGCCAAAGCTGCTAAGTCTTTTGCACTTCAAGAGGCAAGGAAAGTTAAAATGTCCTCTCTGGAAGTGCAAAAGAAATTAATAGAAGCTGCTAAGGGATCAGCAGGAGAGAAGGAAGGAGAAAAAGAAAAGGGTGCTCAGGTCTCTGTGACCAAAACACAAGTACCCTCTGCAAGAGCTCAGTTCCACTTTGACAACTTGGCTAGAAGAAAATTTTAGGATGTTGCTGATAGAAGGCTGGCCAAGGAAGCAATTGTCAAAGCTGTTCCCATATCAAGAAAAGACAGTCAGTGGAAGTTGAAAATAACCAGAATGGGTGCAACTGGCCCTGAACTAGAAACGTATGACTACACTGATGTTGCACAGATGGGGTACAGGGAATGGATTGAGTTGGAAGTTGCTCTGAGTGAATCTAAGTCAGAAACGACAAAGACAATCAGGGCATATGTCAAAAAGTTGATGGAGAGAGTGAAGAATCTTGGCCTGATCTCAAAAGAAGTTAGTGAGGGTGTCTATGTGACACAACCCAAAATAAAGGCCAGGAGGACAAGGAAAGACACTGAGCTTGAAGAACTCCTCATCTTAATTGAACAGGGTGACTATGCTGTTGAGATGAAGGGAGTTGACCACAGCCTGCCTAGTGGAGCAGAGTTTGAAGATGGCAAGATTATTGAAGAGCCTGAGCTTGGGGGATTTTTTGTAGATCCCTTAACTCAGAAGAAATGCTTTCAGAGAGCATCAGATCTATACAAGGTGGATCTGAGACAGCTTGTAGCCTTCAGACTTGCAGTTTCATTTAGGCAGTCAAGCAGGTGGAGAGCAGTCGTCAGGGATCAGCTTAGAGGCTTTTATGAGAGAGGTGAACTTGAAGATCCCAAGTTTATGATCATCAGAAGTGAAATTGAAGAACTTGAGGATACAAGGGAGGAACTTGAAAAGATGTTTGAAGGTCCCCATCCACTGTAGTAAAGTCCATCTACCATCTGGGTAGGTGAAGAATGGAAGCTGTCCATCAATTGGACAGGCTTACCATTATCTGCTCCCAACAAAAACAGTCCAAAATCTGCTGTACATTAGTTGTACTTTAATTACATAAGTTGTAATTTTTCATTTGTATCAGTTGTAATATACATTAGTACATCAGTTGTACTTTTGTAAAAACATGTGTTGTTTTATGTAATCAAGAATCAGTGTATCTATAAACTGATCTTTTACTTTACTTTGATGTTGTAATTTTATTTCAGTAAATGTACTGTAAAAATATATATTGATTTTTGATAAGGCCAGTTTAGACTGGTTATTGCAAATAGGGGGAGATTGTTAGGCACAAAAAGGCCTCAGTCAAACCTGTTCTGCATCTGAGGGGGAGATTCTTAATCAAACCTGTTGATGCAATTGAAGGTTGAATTCAAGGCCTGTTATATGCCTTATTGAAACCTGAAAATGATTTGCAATATCAGTCCAAAGCTGTTCTATATGTTGCATGTGTTGCAACAAAGACAGTTTGTCCAAGCTGTTCAGTCTGCTGAATAGGCTGGACATAAACTGTCTACGCTGCTCTACACTGGTGAGCAGCTTGGGCAGTTTACAAGTGTTCTGTTCTTTGTGAACAGGCTAAACACTCTATGGAATATGTTTCCAAGTCCTCATGTATTGTTTTTGGCTAAAAGATCAGTTTACAAAGTCGAAGACAAAGTGGAAAACAGAACTGCTCAGCCTGCCCACACTGTTCTGTCACATGAAGACAAAAGGATATTTGAAAAAGGGTGACAGACCTTTTTCGTATATCAAAATAGGCCTTAACTAAGAAAGAAAGACGCAAAGTTGACATTCCTTATTTAGTTAAAGCTAATGCAACAGTAGACAAAAAGAAAAGACAAAAGTTCTGCACACATGAAGACAAGTCTGCTTTTCAAAATGTGCAGAAAAGTATATGTTGTCTTTTCAACAAGACTTTCCACTTTTCCTTTCGTCCAATAAAGAAGCTTCTCTTAGATCCTCTGAGTGAGTATAAAAGGAAACTTCCAAGGATTGAAAGGATAAGCCAAAAAGCTAAGTGCTGAAGCCAAGAGTGAACGTGCATTCAATTGTATCTTTCATGCATGCAAGTCTGCTTGAATAAAACAGTGCTTGATGTCTAAGCTGTTCTTGTTCAAGCTGTTTCTTTGAGTCTTGTAAACATAGTGAGTAATTCTTAGTGAGTGTATTCATTGTAACTAGTTTAAGTCTGTCTTAGATTAGTTAACATACTATTGTATCTGTCATCTCAGCTTGAACCTTTCCGCATTCAAGCCTGTTTGTAATTAACTTCTGTTGATAATACATACAAACATTGAGAAAAGAGTGTGTAGTTTTTAAATTGCTGTATTCACCCCCTCTACAGCTTAAGGCTATATACTTGGGAAACCTTTCGGGACCTACAAGAACCTCTGAGCCGTCAAAGATGCTAATTTCACAATTAAAAGTTCAATATATAGACGACAATTTCGTGTAGACGCTCCTCACGAACTTATTCTCACTAAGTTCAAACTCTACCCTTTGAAGTTATTCTTGAACTTATCTTTGAACTTGTTCTTGAACTTATCTTTGAATTTGTTCTTGAACTTATCTTTGAACTTGTTCTTGAACTTATCTTTGAACTTGTTCTTGAACTAATCTTTGAACTTGTTCTTGAACTTAATATGATAGTCTAGAACTTACCATGCAAATGTAAACATCATACACAATCATGATATCAATAACAAAACTAGACTGCTGTCGTCACACCGGATGTACCAACAGACTCCCCCTTGACGATATCTTCTAGTTGTTGTTCATTTATCATAATAGACTATCAGATTCAGAGACTATGAATACCGAAACTAGACAGCTACTGTCACATCGGGTGTATCAACAGACTCCCCCTTGACGATAGCTTCTAGTAGATATTCATTACTCTATGAATACCGAAATCACCTTATCTTCTTTGTTATCCATGACTACCTCTCCAGTTTCGTTGTCCTCACCGGTTTGTAGACTAACTTAGTCCATGTCCTACGAGTCAGAGGATTTGTTCTTATTTGAACGACAGCTCTTCTACCAACTCTTAGATTAAGTTCTCAAATCTTCCAGAATGACCCTTCCTTCTGATAGTTTTTGCAAACACCTCAGCATAAGAATCGTCTTCCTAGATTTAAAAGGTCCTTCCAAGCTAAATCAATCACTTCACACTTTAGAATCTTATTCATCATTTAGTGCAGATTTCAGCATCTCTAGATCTTTCACATTATGATATTCATTCATAACACCTTCATCGAGTGACTTCCAATTAGGTATATCTTTAGGAGTAAAACTCTCATTCCTCACGATTTTCCTGTTCTAAGTCATCTTCGAAGTCGAACCTCATTTCTTCTTAATACAACCCTGGCAATGCTCCGATCAGACCTTATCTTCAGTTACTTCCGTCGACTCTGAATCCTTGTCTTTTCCCTTGTCAGCGGCTATGAATACCGACTCCCCCTAAGGATCAGCAAGCTGAGAAAATTGTTGTCTTGAAAGATCTGCCAGCTCACTATTCGGGCCATCTTCTTTGACTTGTCAGCTCACTATTCAAGTCATCTTCTTTGACTTCTTTACAATTTCTCCCCCCTGAGATGGACGATCTTTCAACAACTCCTCCAGTATAGCGTCCAGATTTGCAATCTGCTGCTGTTGATCAGTCTCTGTCTGATCTAACTCGGCATTAAGATGTTGAAGTTCACGAATCGCCTTTGTCAGTTGAAGAATCTGTAATTCTGTAAAAACTCTAATTCTAACACTGTATAGACTTAATCAACACATGAAACAAGTCATAATATGTTAGTAGGACATTACAATCCAGTATTCAATGATAAAAATGCAATGAAACTCTCCTGACTTACATTACCAAACACTAGAATTAATTTCGAGAGAAACAGTCGTTACCTTCGTTAAACAGTCACAACATCGTAAGTTTAGAAAAACTTTGAACAATTTTCAACTTTTTCAACTTATCGTAAGTTTTGGAAAACTTTGAACAATTTTCAACTTTTTCAACTTATCACGGAACCCTTCACTTTTAGCAACTGATTATCACGCAAATTTTGTTTTTCCAACTAGAAATGTATCCCAGTAACTTTGACCTTTTTCTTACTTAGAATAAAATAAAATAAAATAAAATAAAATAAAATTTGAATAAAATTTAAACTTAAGCTACTCAATACTTTTAAAATTTACGTCCTATACTAACAGAATATTTTTGCAAGAAAGTCAAATAAGGTTCAATCAGATAGCGGTGTCAAACGCACTTTCAGTATTACACTTTCACACTTAGGAATTTTTGATTCCTTTGATTGTTTGTCGTGATATACATTCCAAGTCGATTGTCGGTATGATTTTCCCTTTAAACATTTTACACTTTGGAATTTCCCTTGGCCTTTTTATTTATCAAGAAACTACCTTACGTGTCCCATGCTTAGATATACTTCTATGATCAAGGCAGACACACATTGATTATAACTTTTCGGTATTGCAAATTTTCTTTAAAAGGCAAACGTCGGACAAAGTTCTGTATTTACATATAACAGAGTGTCTTAGTTTGTCTTAGAGTTCCTTTTAAGTTAACAAGACATAGGTGACAGGTCTGTACATATGTACAACAGAGTGACTTATCTTGCTAACTTGAGTCAAATCAGAGGTGACAGGTCTGTACTACGTACAGACAAAGCGACTTGTTTTGACTCCGTTTTCTTTATCAAAATTTTTATTTTCTTTTCTTTTCCTTAAGATTTATTTGATGTTGCTATACATCCCCCAGAAAATTTGAATACCTCATTTAGAATCATTGTCTGTATGTCTCTAACATAGAAATTAAGACCATCAGGTCATACATCTACGTTAGTTACACATATGACTTTTTCTTGAATATTTTATTAGCTTTTGAGATTCCCTTTGTGTATTATGCCTACCAACACATCAAACCAGAAAGTGTATATCACTTAGAATTTTAAGGTGCATTATGTGTGAAAGTTTAACACTTACAGATTGTTTCGACTGTCCTAATTTTCGTCACTTTATGTTTCTAAGACTTAACTCAATTCTCTAATATTCTCTTTTTTTTTTTGAACTCTTTATGGTTTTTCTCTCTTTTTTTCTTTTGTTTTTCTTATTTTAAGATAAGCTAATAAACTAACTTACTAACTTACTATAAAAGGAAGGAAAATCTACTAAACTACTAACTTACTATACACGGAAAGAAAAACTTCTAAGGTCAATTTACTCTGAATTTCACATTTCATTTAGTTGAACTAATAACATAAAGTGTGATCTATCAAATGCTTTTGTGACTAGATTCTCATAGTTGTTTTTACCAACATTGTTATTCAAACTGACTCACTTTACCTTTTTCCCGTAAAATTGCTCAACTTGGTCTAAGGACCCAAGCAGCATGCCTGCTGTTTCGTCCTTTGTACCCATGTCCCGTGTCAAGAGCCAACACTATCCACAAAACTGATTGTTGATAGGATCTGTAGTTAACTCCTGCACACTAAACAAGAAAAGTTAGTTATCACGGGGAACCCAAGCCATGACTGACTTGGTAATACCATCCTCATCCACAAACTTGAACTCTTTTAAATACCCATCTCTCCTTTCAGGTGACTTGGGTTTTTGATTGAGAACATGTTGTGGAGTTGAGTGATTAACATCCATTCTCGACCTTTGGGTTGGTCTTGTGGTTCAGCCCTTGAATAATTTCTATTATAGTACATCTCAGTTTGATAATTCTAGGCTCTACCTGGTGTCTTATGTCTATTAGGAGAATTAGACCTAACTAGAGTGTGACTCCTCTTAGGTGTATTATTCCTAATGATGGATTGGGGTCCAGACATTGATTGACTAGGGGATCTATTCGGTGAATTATTCCTAAGTCCGTCATTTTGTCTGAGAGACACCGGTGGTTGTCGACTACCTAGACGTGACATCACAATTGAGTTCTTCTCAGAAATTTGAGAACTACTCCAGGTCGTATCACTAGGCATTGCTTTTAAGGTTTGCTGCTCTTGTTTCCTTATGCTTAGTGAAGGCTCTTACTTTTTATAGGGACAACCTGAAGCAACATGTCCTTTCACATGACACTTAAAGCAAGACATCTTGTCAATAGATTTCTTATAGGCACTCTTTGACCTAGGTGTCTTACTAATGCCCTGCTTGTTTGTATCAACAGCTTGATTTAACTCCCCTTTGTTATTATTATTACTTGCAGTCTTTTCTTCTTCTAGTTTTGGCTTACAACTAGACTGAACACACTGTACCGTTCGCCTAACCTGAGGAGTAGTTGAAGATACTTTAGAAGACTATGTTACCTTGACTACCTCTAATTTAACCAGATCATTGGTCTCATCCTGAGGAGTAGGTACGTGGTTGCTATTTGCCTCAGCAACCTTAGCCCTAGACTCAGCTAATTCTATATCTTTAAGAGAGATTTCTTTGGCCAGTGACTCTACATGCTCATAAATTAGTTCATTCCTGACACTTTGTTTAATTAATTTGTCATTCAGAACTATTAAATCTTGAGCATCATTTCTCAGTTTGGCCTGAAGATCTTCCTTAATGTCTAATAAATTAGCATTATCTGATTTTAACGATTGAATTTGAGCAGTCATAGATGAATGTGTTTCTAGTACTAAAGTCAATTTATCATTCAAAGTAATACATAAAACACATAAATCATGAAAAGTAGAAAAGTTTAGAATTACCTTTTTCCGCTCAGATTTGATGTTGGCCATCTGAGCTGCAAACTCCAAGGTAGCCAACTCCTCATTAATTTCCAGCACCAAAGGATCTGAATCAGACTGATGCGTATCCTCTTTCTGTTCCTCTTCTGCTCCCATATCTGTTTCTGTCACTTCGGCCATGAATGCCCTAGTATTCGCCTCTGGATGTGTATTCCAATCATATGTGCCATCTAACTGTTTGTTAGACCCTACATGAGTAAGGAAACCAGCTACTGAACCCTGATTCCCTGATCTCTGATTCCCTGAACTGGTTGAATACTGACGTCCCGAATTCTAAGGATTATCCATTTTGGGTCTTTGACACTCTCTCGTAAAGTGTCCCAACCCCTGACAGTTATAGCACCTTTGACTTATCGAATCCTACATTGTTCACACTTAGATTTCTTCCCGTTCTTTTCATGAACCTCTTCAATCTCTGTGTGACCATAGCTAATTGCCATTGTAGGTCCATTTGATCCAAGTCATCCGGATCCACATGATCGTAATCTTCTTCCCATAGAGCTGGATCAATTATTTTCCCTTGAATACAATTCCCGTAAGCTGCTACAAACGATGCTAGAAGCTTAAGTTGCTCCTCTACAGTTCTAGCACTCATTGGCATTTTTGTGTATCCCTGAGACAATGATCCTGAAGTAGATGACTGTTGTTGATCATCCGGATTTGAAAAACCCAGAAAGGCCCTATGAATCTTCTGCTTCTCTTGGTATGCCTTCTTGTTCCCCAGAATAAAATGTTGTGCCTTCAGACTTAGGTACACTAGACTTAGATGGTTTAGATTTACCAAAGTACATCTCAGGATCTTGTACCTGATCAAATTCCCATTCCTTCTTTTGTAACTGAAAGTTGTATGCCCTTACCGTTCCTATCACTCCTTCTAGAGTAAGAGTGTCAAAATTTTCTTCATCATGCTTGATAAGCGTTGTGTACATTTCCCACTTCGCTGGTAAAGCATCAAGAAGCTTCTCTATCTTCTCAGTCTCTCGATAATCAACATTGTGATTATCCAGCTCTGTCAGCAGATGATAGAATCTTGTTATTGTCTCATCCAGCTTTTCGGTTTTCAATGCTTTAAAAATAGCGAACTGTTGTTTCATCATCTTGGTCCTTCCCTCGCGTACCCTTGGATTTCCCTCACACCTTTTCTCTAGAGCATCCCATAGCTCTTTAGTAGTCCTATGATTTCTCAAGGTGTGTAGAATTTCTTGAGGTAACGCCATACGGATAATCGATAAAGCTCGGTTCTCGGCCTCATAAAGTTTCTTATCATCGTCCTTCATATTCTGATATGTTAAGACTGTTTGACGACCTTCAAACTCTTGCGTAGGTGGAATATATCCCTCATCGATACAAATCCACATTCGCATATCGTTGAAACGAGCAAAATCGGCGAACCTATCCTTCCACCAATAATAATCTTCCAACTTCATTAACTTTGATGGAGAATTTGCCTTACCAACCTCGTGATCCATTTCGATAAACTTTTGCAAACTAGTCATTCTTTCTAAACTTTTTGAATTAGAACTTAATTAATTTAAATCAACCCGTTCGAACTTAAGTAAGTTCGAATTTGATTAATATTAAATTCATTTAAAATTAAATTCGAATTTCAATAAGTTCGAATTCAACAAATTCGAAATTCTGACAAGTTCGAAGTTCTGACAAATTCGAGTGCTAGCAAATTCGAATGAAACCCTAAAATAAATTCGAGAGGAGCGTATTTTCTGACAAGTTTGAAATTTCAGTCAAATTCGAACAAACCGTAATACCCCCTATGTTCAAGCGCCTCAAGTTCGAAAAACGGCCAATTTTAGGGTTTGCGTATTTTAGGGTTACTTAATCTATATAAAGGACCTTTGTTAGCTTCTCTAAATCATATCATTGTACTCTTATTTTTCATTATAATATAGATTAATTATTCGGTCATACCTATTTCTATATGGTATCAAAGCCGTCGATCTATGTTTGATTGTTTGTTAAGCACCAGTTTCGCGGATCGACGCCGCTGCAGATTTTTGGGTGTTTTTTTTTGTTCGCCGCCGATGCTGTTTACGTATTTTGTTCGCCGCCGCTGCTGCTTCCGTCTAGTTTGCCGCCGCTGTTTTCTCGCCTAGTTCGCCGCCGCCGCCGTTTTTTATTTTGATTCACTGCCGCCTCGTCATTGCCGCTGGTATGATCATCGATTGCTGCTATTAAAATTATTTTATCGTTTTGGTGGTTCTGTTGAAAGCGCCGTTTGGATTAGTTTCAAGAGGATTGGTATATTTCCTTTATTTACCCTATGGCTGTTACATGCTATGTTGTTGGTAGGTTGATGTGATTTCGCATTAGGGTTTATCATTTGCATGCTCTATTAGTTTGTTGCGGATTTACTTGTTTGGTTTTGCGGTATATTGGTATTGGTACTCGGTTGGGTGGTCATTTATTGTTATTTGCTCGAGTGTTCTTTTTGTTTGGCTATTCTATCATGGTGGGTGGAAAAGAGGATTCGTTACAGGCTATTAGTGTTCAGTTGGATGGTAAGAACTATGGGTATTGGACTTACGTGATGAAAAAATTTTTGCGTGGAAAGTCTATGTGGGGATATTTTTCTGGTACTAAGGTTAAACCTACTGATGTTGATGCTACTGATTATGTTATTGCTATTGATACATGGGAGACTAATAATTATAAGATTATTGCATGGATCAATAATTCTGTGATTCAGTCTATTGGCATTCAGTTAGCAAAATATGTTACCGCAAAACAGGTTTGGGACCATTTGGAGAGAATTTACACGCAGTCTAATTTCGCTAAGCAGTATCAATTGGAAACCGATATACGTGCGCTCCAACAGAATACACTGAGTATTCAGGAGTTTTATTCTGCTATGTCTGATTTATGGGACCAATTGACTCTTACTGAATCCGCCGCTTTGAAGAACTTTCAGCCATATATTGATAGGAGAGAGGAACAATGTTTGGTACAGTTTTTGATGGCTTTACGGTCTGATTTTGAAGGATTACGAGGGACAATCCTTCACCGCTCGCCTCTTCCTACTGTTGATTCGGTGGTTCATGAATTAATAGCAGAGGAAACTCGTTTGAAGTCTCAAGGTGATATGGGGACTAAATCATCTGATACTGCTACCCCTGCTGTTTTTGTTGTCCCACAACGGTCTTATTTGTCTAACTCTAATCAGACGTGACCTGCCTCTAAGATTTCTTCAGATGAGTGTGCTTATTGTAAACAGAAGAATCATTGGAAGTCTTAGTGCCCTTTATTGCTCAGCAAAAGTAAACAGCAACCAAATCGCGCTTTCTCATAGAATAAGTCACCGGGATCCTCTACATGGACGTCTCGTCCACCTCAGTTTAATGCTGCTGCTGTCACACCTTCTGTTGATTCGGGATCTATTGATACCAATCCCTCTCCATCTGTTTTGGACCCTCACGTGTTTGACCAGTTTCGACAATTCCTCTCCACTACATCCACTGCCATGTCAGCCTCTCCTCATTCAGGTTTGTCTTCGTCTGGTAATTCAGGTATACCTTCATCCTTATGGATTTTAGATTCTGGAGCGTCCAATCATATGTCACCTCATTTATCTTCGTTTGTTTCATTATCTCCTGATTCTTCTCTATCTGTTATGTCTGCTAGTGGAACACCTATGCCTATAGAAGGTGTTGGTACAGTTGTCTCCCCACATGTGTCTCTTACTAATGTATACTATATTTCTACTCTTACTATGAATCTTGCCTCGGTCAGTCAATTATGTAAATCTGGATATCATGTTCTCTTTTCTGATACCCATTGTTGTGTGCAGGATCCTCATTCTCAAACAGTGATTGGGACAGGCCATAAGCTAGGGGAGCTATATGTTGTGGATGATCTGAAGCTATCTAATGTTGCCGCTGCGGGTGTTGATTTGTCTTTATTTCGTTTGTCTTCTTTGTCGTCTGATTTTTATTTATGGCATTCTCGTTTGGGTCATGTGTCTACTTCTCGTTTACATTTTTTAGCCTCTACAGGCGTTTTAGGACATTCGAGTAAATCTAAGATTTCTGATTGTAGTGGGTGTAAACTGGCAAAATGTTCAGCCCCACCTTTTACTAAAAGTATGTCTTGTTCTTATGCTTCATTTGATCTTGTTCATTCTGATGTGTGGGGGCCTGAACCTGTTTGTTCTAAAGGGGGTTCCAAATACTATGTGTCATTCATTGATGATTACACTCGTTATACATGGGTATATCTTATGAAACATAGATCAGATTTTATCTCTATTTACAAGGATTTTCGTGCTCTTGTCAAAACCCAACATTCAGCTGTTATTAAATGCTTTAGGTGTGACTTGGGGGGGGGGGGGGGGAATATACTTCTAATGAGTTCACACAATTGCTTTCTTCTGATGGTACCCTATACCAAACTTCATGCACTGACACTCCTCAATAGAATGGCGTTGCTGAAAGGAAACATCGTCATCTCGTTGAAACTGCTCGCTCTCTATTACTATCTTCTGAGGTTCCTAGCATTTTCTAGGGGGAAGTAGTTCATACTGCTGCTTATGTCATTAATCGCATTCCTATGGCCCATAATTCTGGTCTGTCTCCTTTTGAAAACTTTATGGGTCTAAACCTGATTACTCTTCGTTGTGTGTCTTTGGTTGTGCCTGCTTTGTTCTTCGTCCGCATGCAGAACGCAAAAAATTGTCTTCCAAAGCTGCATTCTGTTTTTTTTTTGGGTTATGGGATTAGTCAAAAGGGGTATCGATGTTTTGATCCAACAAGCCGAAAGCTCTACACTTCGCGTCATGTGATCTTCTTGGAACATATTCCTTTCTATTCTATTCCTGCCAAATCTCATGATATGACCCGATCTGACCTTTTGTTTGTTAATCCTTTCACTGATGATCTTGATAACATGGATAGTCAACCTTTTGAGACATCTACAACAATGGATTCCTCTGTTACAGACACTCCTGTAGCTCCATCTGTGCCTACGTCCATCCCATCATCGGTTGAGAATGCAGAGGTTCCTATTGTACGCAAGTCAACTCGTCCTCCTAAGTCTACTAAACTTTCTGATTTTGCTTACTCATCATACTCATCTTCGTTTTGTTTCCTTTATTGCTAAAGTTCACAGTCTATCTGAACCCAACTCTTTTAGAGAGGTTGTTTCTGATCCTCTTTGGTAGAATGCTATGGCTGAGGAATTGACTGCTCTTCATCAGACTCGTACATGGGATTTGGTTCCGTTGCCATCTGGAAAACATTTTGTTGGTTCTCACTGGGTGTATAAGATTAAGACCAAGTCTGATGGATCTATTGAACGGTATAAAGCCCGTTTTGTTGCTAAGGGATATTCGCAAGAATATGGTCTGGATTATGAGGAGACTTTTGCTCCTGTAGCCAAAATGACTACAGTTCGTATGTTGATTGCAGTAGCTTCTATTCGCAAGTGGAAGATTTCTCAGATGGACGTCAAATGCTTTCTTGAATGATGATTTGCATGAGGTGGTCTATATGACTCCTCCTCCTGGTGTTGCTCACAAGCCAGGAGAAGTATGTCGGTTGCGCAATGCCTTATATGGTCTCAAACAAGCTCCTCATGCTTGGTTGAGAAGTTTTCCACCGTCATCACCTCTCTTGGTTTTCATCCTAGTAACCATGACTCGGCTTTGTTCGTTAAATGTACGAGTGCAGGACGGATACTCTTATCTTTGTATGTGGATGATATGATTATTACTGGTGATGATTATGCCGGTATTGAGTCCTTGAAGCGTGGTTTAGCTCATCGTTTTGCTATGAAGGACTTGGGATTGCTTTGTTATTTTCTGGGAATAGAGGTTGCTCACTCTGACAAGGGATATCTTTTGTCCCAGTCTAAGTACATTTCGGATTTGTTTGAACGTGCTCGCCTATCTGACAACAAGACTGTAGATACTCCCTTGGAAACTAATGCTCGTTATTCTCCTACTGATGGTGTTCCTCTTGATGATCCGACTTTGTATCGTACCATTGTGGGTAGTTTAGTTTATCCCACGGTCACCTGATATTGCTCATGCTGTCCACATTGTTAGTCAATTTGTGACTGCTCCTACGACTGCACATTGGGGGGCGGTCCTTCGCATTCTGAGATATCTAAGGGGCACTCAGTTCCAGACGCTTGTGTTTCCATCGTCATCTACTTTTGATCTACGTGCTTACAGTGATGCTGATTGGGCTGGGGATCAGATTGATCGTAAGTCCACTACTGGTTTTTGTGTCTTTCTTGGAGATTCACTTGTTTCATGGAAGAGTAAGAAGCAGGATGTTGTTTCTCGCTCTTCTACTGAAGCCGAGTATCGGGCTATGGCTACTACTACTAGTGAGATTGTTTGGCTACGCTGGTTACTTGCTGACATGGGGGTTCGCATATCTCAGTCTACCCCGATACATTGTGACAACAAAAGTGCTATTCAGATTGCTCGTAATTCTGTTTTTCATGAACGGACAAAACACATTGAGATTGATTTTCACTTCACTCGCCATCATCTTCAGATGGGAACTATTTCCTTGCCGTTTGTTCCTTCCGCTCTACAAGTTGCTGACATTTTTACTAAGGCCCACTCTGCTGCTTGTTTTCGTTTTTTATTGGACAAACTCTCAATGTTCATTGATGTGGCATTGTGAGTTTGAGAGGGGATATTAGGGTTATAATAATGTTAGGCTCATTAAGTCTTTGGGCTTTTAGGGTTTGCGTATTTTAGGGTTACTTAATCTATATATAGGGCCTTTGTTAGCTTCTCTAAATCATATCATTGTACTCTTATTTTTCATTATAATATAGATTAATCATTCGGTCATACCTATTTCTTTATGCAAGACCCAGTATCGTCAATATAGTCATTAGTTCCATCTATACTGTTTCTATTCTATTCAATGGTGGCAGCGCTGTTTGTTTCATTTATTTGTTGGTTATCGAAATTGGTTTTATGTTTTGTGTGTTTATGATCTAGTGGGTTTTCAAGATGTTGGTGTTGTGGCGGACCTACCTTCTAAGAAATTTAAAACACAAAACATATATAAATAAAAATTCATATGAATTAACATGTATTTGTGAGCTTACCTTTCATTTGGCCAAAACTCAATTCCATCAATCATCATCCTCAATCATCTACATAGTATGAAAAGATAAATGAGGTTTGGTTTCTATTTTAATTAGAATCTAAATGTTAATAAGATTTTATATAATCCATCTTCTATCTCGTCTTGTCTCTCCTCAACCACACAACCTAGATTATAAGTATACATATAACCTCCTAATTCGTGTCAAGTTCCGAATGATATAGGACTTGTAATGATATTAAGACTAACATGACTCCTCTCCTAATAGTAGCATGCTATATACTATAGTAATTTCATTATCATTGAGCTTAAAAAAAAAAACAAAATCAAAACAAACCTGATTAGCTTATAAAAAAATCTGGCAGAAATAGTTCGATCCAGATTCCAACGATTTGGTCCAACTTGTTGAGGTAAAAGGAGATGCAATCTTCCAAGGGAGCTATATACGAATTAAATAATAAATTATGTTAAACAAATGACATAATTTAAGTCAAAAGATAACTCCAAAAGATTATACAATTACATACTTTATTAGGAAAATTGTATTGTCCATCATATATGAATTCATGGATCCATCGCATGAGGTAGTAGCCACACTCCCAAGACTCTCGTTGTTGGTTGCACTAAATTTTAATATCAAGTTATTTATTCATTATAAAGTTGTATATATGTAACATAAAGTGATCAAGATCAATTACATTAACAAACTTTCATGTAAAAGCAGCATTGGTCACTTCTTAATTATAACTTTTAATGGCCCTAAAAAATAACGAATATGGGATTAATATTTTTACTAACAAATGTGAATCATATATAAATTAGTAACATTTTTGATAGTCAATAATAGGTTACCATTCGACATGTCTAGTGGGTTCATAAACATACGCAGTCTTTCCACGCTTCATCGAATCTAATATGTACCTACTCTTTGCTCGAGGAATGATTATAAGAAATACCCAATGGCTGCCTTAGATAAAATATGAACATTTTACTACATATAAATCATATAATAATGAAGGTAGTAGAATAGAAGTACCTTTGCCAAAACGGGGCAAGAAAAAAAGATTAATGGTGATTGTAGTGCATTGTTTGAAGTATGTAATGCCTAACACCATCTGGATTATCACACTCAGATGCTTGAATCATGGCTGGGTTTAAAAATGCACATCTATTATTCCGTATTTTCAGCTTTTGATGGAATAATGACCTACATACAATATAATAAAACATGAGTACAAAATTGTGATTATTGGTGTAAACATTAAACTACTTACCTTAGGAACCATATTATAAATGTATAATCAACCCAGTTACCAAAATGACATCCAATATGTTCATGGGCACCAAAATGAATTCATATCCCTCATCACCAAAGATCCCAGGCTCGACAATCGCGTCAAACCATTTCGTAGGACCGGCAAGTGACAAGTGACATAATTTTGTGATATACTGTTTGAATAAGTGCCGACTTTAGTGAAATGGTTTTTTGTCCCTCCTTTAGACCCTTTAAATTTTGTTTTTTTTTTAACTTTTCATCGTGCATAGGCAGGTGCTTATTGTAAACCAAATCTGATTTCATTTAATATTTATGCATATATTAAGTAAAAGATTTAGTGTTTGCCTTTTCACGAGAACTTTTGATAGGTGCCGACGTAGATGTTACTTGTTGGGGTTGTGGGTCCAGACTCTTGGAGACCTATTATTAACATCGTTTATATATATATATATATACATATATATATATATATATACATATATATATATATATATATACATATATATATATATATATATATATATATATATATATATATATATATATACTAGTAGTATACCCGCGCAAAGTGGCGGAGACGACAAATAATTTTTCATTTAATAACATGTTTGTTTAGTGGCAGTGTATAAAAATATAGAATATTCGATGGCGGTTGGGAAAATCACCTTTAATATGTCATACATATTTGTATCATTATTTATAAAAGAGCGTATTAACCCTTGAGCTAATATAAAATAAGGGTGATGATCAACTCCAATTGCAATCATATTTGGGAAATATAAAATTTTGACGGCAATAACACAATAAACATAGTCAAACATGGCCAAACAAAAAAAAAAGTAAAGGTAAAGAGTTTCTATTCATACATTCTCGTTAGATTGGTAAACTTAAGCTACACAATATAAAGAAAGTGGATGTGTATGTTAAAGAATCAAAAAACTGTGCAACAAATAAATCCACCATACTCATTGTTTAACCAACAAACCCAACTATAATGTGTTCCATACACTTAAGTTGCACATGATGCATTCATAAAAGCTTATTTCCAAATACTGTATTTTCAAGAAAAGCAGCTGACGTATATTTCATTAAAACATTTTTGAAAAAGAAAACAAGAGCAAACAGTCTCTAATTGTTAATCGACTAACCTCAACATGGAGATTGCAAGCAACAAAACAAGACCAAAACAAGAAACAAAACCAAGGTTCTAACTATACCAACAAAGAAACCAATTTCTATTAAACCTATTGCTGCTTCCACAAAATAAATCCACTAACATCAAATTACTTTGTAGAAACATGAGGAGATCCTTTATAAAAAAAAGACCACTTGATCTACATCCAATCAACAATCAAGTCTTTGTTTTGAAGCACCGGAATTCACCGTCCAGCATGTGCCTTCAAAGTAACAAAAAAATTAATCCAGCAAGTAACATTAAGACATGGGAATACATGAGACACACCCAGTGGCGTAGCCACATAGGAAGGTTTCAACCAATTACATAACAAATATTGTATTTGTATACATTAAATATGCTATAAGTAATGTGAAGTTGAAATCAGTAACCCGTATTATTTACTTATTTACTAAGGATAGCATAGTAACAATACATACAATCAAAATTGACGGTGTTATTCATTTTCTAAACTGTGAACAAATTGTTGGATTGCTCATTTGCAATCAATCCATATCTTAAATTTTGAATTGCATTATTAAATTTTAAAGGCAATAATAGATCTGTTTAGATGATTATCAATTTATTTAATTTAGAATTTTATTTTTAATCTTTTTTAATGATATTACTATATGCAGTCTCTTTTAAACTTTTTTTATATTCATAGTTTCTTGTAACCAATTAAAAATATAACACTTGAGACCAGTGTTTAAATATTAAATAACAAAGAATTGAGTTGTTTCTAAAATTTTCTATATATATTATAATAGGCGATTAATCAACTCATTGATGTGTAAGCTCAATGTTAAAAAATTTATATATGTAATGAAAACATTATGTCTGGTTAAAACTTTCTAGATAAACAAATTTATCGAAACATTACATATATATTTATCATTATCTTTCTCATATTTTATTAGTTGATGTTTAAAAACTATTTTGGCCACCCCGAAAGAAAATTTCTGGCTACGCCATTGGACACACCCAGCAGTGCCAACAATAAGAGAATCCATTTGGAGATAATACTCGAACCAAATGCCTAGAAAACCATCAGCAGCTCCTAAAATATAACTCTGAACTTTGATGGACTCAAAGCATTGTAAATTAAAACACCCTTGACATGAATCATACAAGACCCTAACATTCCATCTAGTGTCATTCGAGAAAATGAACAGAATAATGACCATGCAGGTTCAATGATCCTTGAACAAGTCTTAACATAAACCACAACAACACCAACTAAACCAGACTTTTATATATTAAAAAAAACCTTTAAATCATTGCCAGGATTCATAACATAACAGACCCCACCTGCACGTGAATCAGCTGATTTCATTCTACATACCATCAGATCGAAGGAATTATTGAAACACTTTATGGGAATAACAGAACAACATGTGTTTTTTTCGAGGAGGGGGGGTGGATTTTGGTTTTGGATTCATCCCTTAACTTTCATAGCCGTGTATTATAATACAAGTAGGTTGTAACTAATGTATTCCAGCATGTTGTAACTTAGATTCTAAAACAGCTTCTTTAACATGTTCAAACAAAAAACATAGAGGATTAAAAAAATTAAGAAATATATGCGAGAACATGATCTCGCAAAAAATAATATGTTGGAATATACACGTTACTGGAGTCAACTGTAGAACACCAACTTTGTAGGGATCTGAGACTCAAGGGTGAACCTCAAACATAGCATTCAGTACACATATATTGGAAAAAATCAAAGGATAGACATAAATATACTTGACAGATCAACTAATGAAGAAAGAGAGTTAAGATGGAGTGCAAAACTGGTACTTTTCACCTTTAACTTTGGTGCAGCCTCTGCAGCCTCTTCTTCGCCTTTGAAAGCATCATATGATGGTATTTCTAATTGGAAAAATGCAGGATCTAAAAGAAACAACTAAAATACCATATAAAAAATTTTGGATATATAAAAACAACTAATATACCATAGTTTCTCATTATGAGCGATGTCGATTTCTCAATAGTACTTTTGTGATTACACTCTACAGATGAAGCATGGGGAAGCGAAAGCGTTCGAAGTTGATATCTGGGGGGACTGGTGTTACCTTTCCAACGATGCACGTTCCAACGATCCAACGATGCACGCGCACCAGTTATCAAGAACGTGGAAGCCAAGAAAATTTAAAATCAGTGTCAAGTATTGGGCAATAAACACTTGTACATTATGTTTTAAAAATTTGTACGTCTTAAAGTTCAAGAGCATGCATAAATATGTTGTACATTATGCAAAAAGTATTGTATTTAAGACCTCTTAACTAAATGCTTTGATAAGTAGTAAATATATATATATATATATATATATATATATATATATATATATATATATATATATATATATATATATATATATATATATATATATATATATATATATATATATATATAGAATCAGGTTCATCAGCGTACCTATGAGATTTCAGCGTATCCAGCGTACCCTAATGTGAATGATCATTCACATATATTTTTTTTGAATAGACATGTATAAGACACCATTATAAGACTTCTTTTCAAAAGGAGCAACATCATAAATCTTGTGAATGGTAAAAAAAGATCATGTGAATGGTCATTCACACCATGTGAATGGCGTAAAATGACCATTCACATGGATGACCATTCACATAATTTTTATGGACACAGAAAGTGTGAATGTATGTGAAATTCATATATCATGTGTATAACATTAATTTAAACATGGTTATGAGAAAAAAATTTTAAAAAAAGTTTTTTAAGGTTGGTACCTTTGGATGTACTTGATTTCGAGAGGTACTTTTTGTGTAGAGAAAAAAAAAATAGGAGATAAAGTTGACACCACAATAACACAATTTTATTTTATTTCTTGAATATTTTCATTTCCACAAACTTACAACTCAAAAGTAATTCCAATATAAAGACTAAGTTATGAGATTCATAACTAGCTACATAACTACTCCATTAATCACTAAACTTTTCACCTTTCATAACTCATGGTAGTTACTAGACATTAATCACCAAACTTTTCATCTTTTGGTGGTTACTTGAATTAATTATAAACTTAAACATAATAATTATTCAAGTTTAATTTATTTTATTGCTAACAATGCCTCCCTTAAATTAAACTTGCTTTTTACTCCCAATCTTTCAACATTCTTCTTGAAAAAATTCCCACCGAGCGGCTTCGTAAAAATATCCGACATTTGATCTTCTGTCTTGCAATACTCAACTTGAACATCTCCTTCATTGACAAGGTCCCTCAAGAAATGATATCTGATGCGGATATGCTTTGTTCGTCCATGAAGAATTGGATCCTTTGTGACTGAAATAGTCGAGCTATTATCACAATACGAAGTGGTTGACTTATCTTGCTTTTGCATAAGACTTTCCAAAATTCCGCACAACCAAACCAATTGACAACTAACATATGCTGCAGCAATATATTCGGCCTCTGTAGTAGAAAGAGCCACAATTTGTTGTTTCTTAGAACTCCATGATATCGCACCAGTACCAACATGAAACACATAACCAGACGTGCTTCTGCTATCATCCATACTTCCGGCTAAATCACTACCAGTGTAACCAATGAGGTTAACTGGTACATTAGCCTCATAAAAAATTCCATGATCAAGTGTACCTTTAATGTATCTGAGAATCCTTTTTGCTGCTTCCCAATGATTTGAATAAGGTTTCTCCATAAACCTACTCACCAAGCTTACACCGTACATGATATCAGGCCTTGTAGAAGTTAGATACATCAAATTTCCAACAAGACTCTTGTATAAAGTTGAATTCACCATCTTGCCTTCGCCTTCTTTAGATAACTTCAAACCTGTGATGCATGGAGTGGTGACCGGATTCGCAATCTCCATCTTTAATTTCTTTAAAATTTCTCTTGCATAACCCTCTTGTGAGATAAAAGTTCCCTTTTTGGATTGATGAACCTCAATTCCAAGAAAATGGTGAAGTTCTCCCAAATCTGTCATTTCAAATTCTGCCATCAATGAATGTTTGAACTCATCTAACATCCCCAAATCGTTTCATGTTAAAACAAGATCATCAACATAAAGACTAACAACAATGAAATTTCCATGTGAATCTCCTTTAGTGTAAAGAGTATGCTCATATGGACATTTTTCAAATCCATAATTCTCAAAATACGAATTGATACGACTATACCAAGCTCGTGGTGATTGTCTCAATCCGTACAACGCTTTCTTCAACTTGTACACTTTATTCTCTTCGCCTTTTTTGACAAACCCAAGTGGTTGATCAACATAAACTTCTTCTTTGAGAACACCATTCAAAAATGCGGATTTTACATCCTTTTGAAACATTTTCCAACCATTTTGAGCAGCAAGAGAAATGAGCAACCGAATAGTTTCGAGTCTTGAAACGGGAGAATATACTTCACTAAAATCTTCACCTTCTTTTTGCTTGAAACCTTTTGCAACCAACCTTGCCTTGTGCTTGTTGATAACCCATCCGGATTCATCTTTGTCTTGTACACCCACTTTACTCCAATAGAATTTTTGTGTGGTGGCAAATCGGTAAGCTCCCATGTGTCATTTTTTTCAATGGAGCTAATTTCTTCTAGCATGGCTTTCCTCCATTTTTCTTCTTGACAAGCATCATCAAAGTAAATTGGATCTTCCCCTGCAAAGAAAGCAAAAAATACAGAATCATTTTGCACCATCTCTTCTGTTACATCATATAACTCTTGGAGAGTTCTTGTCTTTCTTATCGGGCTTCTTGGAGAAGAACTTGCTAAAGAATTTTAAGAACCGGGAGGACTCTCTTCTTGAACATTAGTTTCGGCATTTCCAATCTCTTCTTCTTCGACTTGAAAAGGAAAAATTGGTAAATTTTCCTTTTCAACTTCGATCTCTTCAAAGAAAAAACTTTCATCAAATCGAACATCTCGACTTATCACAATTTTCTTTGTCGTTGGATTATACAACTTGTATGTTTTGCTTCTTTCACTATAGCCAATAAAGATGCACTTTTCTGACTTGTCATCCAACTTACTTCTCATTGAATCTGGGACATGAGAATAAGCAACACTTCCAAATACTTTAAGATGATGAACACTTGGTTTTGTACCATACCATGCTTCATGTGGTGTGCAATTTCCCAAACTCCTTGTTGGTGACCTGTTAATAAGATAAACTGCACAAGAAACAGCTTCAGCCCAAATACTTCTTGGTAACCTCTTCCTTTTTAATAAACGTCTTGCCATCTCCATTATTGTTCTATTCTTCCTTTCACATACACCATTTTGTTGAGGCGTATAACGGACCATGATTTCATGTCGAATGCCATTGTCTAGACAATATTTCTCAAATTCATTAGAGAAATATTCACCCCCACGATCTGTCCGCAAAGTGTTGATTTTTAACCCCGTAAAATTCTCAACTTCAGCCTTGAAATCCATAAATCTTTGAAAAGCTTCAGATTTTTCTTTAACACAATACACCCAAACTTTTCGTGAGAAATCATCAATAAAAGAGATAAAATAATGATTACCTCCCAAAGATGAAACGGTCATCGGCCCATACAAATATGAGTGAATAAGTTGCAATGGTCTTTTTGCTTGCCATGATGATTGAGAGGGAAATGGGATTCTATGTTGCTTTCCAAATTGACAAGCTTCACAAACTTCATTCATACGATCAATTTTAGGCAATCCTCTCACCATCATTTTCCTTGATAGTAATTCCAAATCTCCATAATTCAAATGACCATACCTATCATGCCATAACTTGGAAACTCCTTTGTCAACACCAACAAAACATGACATATTTTGATTTTGAAGAGCCAACGAGAAAAGATTATTTGATGCAACCGCAACTCTAGCAATGACTTGATTTTTCTTTGACAAAACACAAGTCATGTCATGAAAATGAATATCATAACCTTTCTTCAAAAGATGACCAACACTAAGCAAATTACTTTTTAGGCCAGGAACAAAATAAACTTCTGACATTTTCTCAATACTTCCTTGACTTGTTTTAAATTCTAATTCACCAACACCACTAACTTTATATGATTTCCATCTCCAATTTTAACTTCGCCATAATCATTTTCAAACAACTTGGAAAATAAATCTTTGTTACCTGTCATATGCTTGCTAGCGCCCCTGTCTATGTACCAGACATTTTCATTATTTCCGCCTTGAGATACTAGCAACAAAGTATCTTGATTATGAGACTCCGAGTTTTTGCTTCCGCTAGCCCAATTTGCATCGTGTTTTTCTCCATTTCTAAACCAACAATCTCTTGCTAAATGACCGGGTTTGTGACAATTATCACATTCAAAATAACCGCGTCCTCTTCCTCTTTGATAGCCACATCCACGTCCTCTTTGCCAACTTCGAAAATTTTGACTTTGATTTGCTTCATTCCACCCATTTTCATTTCTTCCATAGTTTCCTCTTCCACGAGAATTTGCAAATCTTCCTCTAAAGTTTCCTCCTCTTCCACGATCATGGTCTTTACCTCTTTGGCTTTTGAAATCTTCTTGCTTCTCATTTAACGACAACTTTGACTTGAGGGCTTGTTCCAAAACTACTTCTTTCTTTTTCTTAGTAAATCTTTCTTCATGAGCTTGCAACGAGCCAGTTAGTTGATCAATTGTCATAGAATCTGAATCCTTAGATTCTTCAATGGCTACAACAATATAATCAAATCTAGAATCCAAGGAGCGAAGAATTTTTTCAATGACACGAATATCATCCATAGTTTCACCATTTCTTTTTAATTGGTTAACTACCGACAATACCCGTGAACAATAATCAGAAGCTAGTTATGCTTGTGTTTTATGCAAGCCTTCAAATTCCGCTCGAAGAGTTTGCAACCGTACCTTTGTTACCTTTTCTGCGCCTTTGTATGTTATTTCCAAAATCTCCCATGCTTCCTTTGCCGAAGTAGCACCACATATTTTCTCCCACGCAGCTTCATAGGATTGTACTCCTTGGTATATCCAAAACAAAGCTTGTTGGTTCTTTTTCCTCCATCTTCTTAGATTCTCCTTTTGAGCTTGGTTTAACTCTTCTTCATTTTCTTCTTCCGTGTAGCCTTTTTCAACTATCTCCCATTCTTCTTGAGATCCAAGAAGAGCTTTCATTTGGATACTCCATTTGGCATAGTTATCTTTGGTTAATTGAGGAACAAAGGAAAGAGGAATAGAGTTGTTCATTTGAACAAATTTTGGACCTTAGATTAAAGAGCTCTGATACCAATTTGTAGAGAAACAAAATATAGGAGATAAAGTTGACACCACAAGAATACAATTTTATTTTATTTCTTGAATATTTTCATTTCCACAAACTTACAACTCAAAAGAATGCCAATATAAACACTAAGTTATGAGATTCATAACTAGCTACATAACTACTCCATTAATCACTAAACTTTTCACCTTTCATAACTCATGGTGGTTACTAGACATTAATCACCAAACTTTTCATCTTTTGGTGGTTACTTGAATTAATTATAAACTTAAACATAATAATTATTCAAGTTTAATTAATTTTATTGCTAACATTTTGAACCTGAATATTTACATATACATACATATATATATATATATATATATATATATATATATATATATATATATATATATATATATATATATATATATATATATATATATATATATATATTTTTCTTAAATATAATTTTGATTGGAACAATGTATCAAAAAAAGTATACACTCTCACACACCTAGAGTATGTTTGTATAAAATGAGGATAGTTAGCATATATTTATAAATAACTTACAATATAATATTCTACACAAATTAACACACAAATGTTAAGTAAAATATTGATTTACATCAATCAACAAAATCGTAGAGCCATGAACTCGGATTATGGATAACCTCCACCATTGCATTAAAATGGGAACATCAATCTTTCTATTTAACGAAACATAATATGAATTTTTTTTTTTTGAAGACGCATGCCCTTTTCTCAAATCCATTACTAAGTGGTTGTTATGATTGTTGCGAAAAGTACAATGACCGTCAAGATTGTTACTAACTTTGTAAAAGGTCTTCAACTAATTAAATTGTTATAACAAAGTTGAATCGAGATGTACGAACCATCATGTGCGGCATGTCATTTCTGATCAATAAAAAATCCCAACAAATATATGAATATATATATATATATATATATATATATATATATATATATATATATATATATATATATATATATATATATATATATATATATATATATAAATTCTAAAAATTTCAATACCAACATGTGCCATGGCACTGATACACACCTAAACAGATGCAAAGAAAGTCAACTAATAAGCATAAGGTTCAATATCAAAGCAACTATGTGGTCAATTAAAAATGGCCGAGAAATCAAGTTTAGTGGCATTTTAAACACAATTGAAGATGAAATCATTGGATTAAAATATGCTAACCAAGCCTCCTCCGCATCTTTGTTTTACTTAGATACATTCAAAGTCCTTTGGGATTCCAATTCAAACGAATTGTTAACACAAAATTGAATCGTACGAACCATCATGTGCGGCATGTCATTTCTGATCAAAAAAAAATCCCAACAAATATATATATATATATATATATATATATATATATATATATATATATATATATATATATATATATATATATATATATATATATAAATTCTAAAAATTTCAATACCAACATGTGACATGGCACTGATACACACCTAAAGAGATGCAAAGAAAGTCAACTAATAAGCATAAGGTTCAATATCAAAGCAACTATGTGGTCAATTAAAAATGGTCGAGAAATCAAGTTTAGTGGCATTTTAAACGACAATTGAAGATTAAATCATTGGATTAAAATATGCTAACCAAGCCTCCTCCGCATCTTTGTTTTACTTAGATACATCTTTGTTGGAAATAATGACAAAAACATATAAGTATAGGACTTATTATGTAAATAGTTTAAAGTATTGTATTGTTTATGTAATAATAGAAAGTGCAAGGACCAAATAGCACTTAGTTAAAACCGAAGGGGTGTGTCTATTCGAAAAGACATAACCGTTCGTGAAAGGGTTCCATGAAGAGTTGCAACCTTTCATCGCACCTCTAGACTAGTATAAACAGGAACCATATTTCAATATTGTAATGTGTGAATTCAGTTTGATTAATAAAGAAAGTTAGTTTGATTATTGTAAGATCCTGTGCAAAATTCATGTGCAAAGTTTTGTGCAAGTTTATTAGTGTTTATACGGATCCTTTTCCCAACATTTGGTATCAGAGGAGGTTTAATCAAACCCTCATCATCTACCGAATAAAAGAAATCAAACGAATTACATGAGAAGGTGATTCAGGGAAGAATCATCATCGACACCAAGGGCGGCAGAACATAGGATTAGTTCTACAATCAACCCCGCACTAATTCATCAAGTTTTTCCCAAAAATGATTTCAATACCAACAGTAGCAAACCCACATAACCGAAGGCAAATTTCAAAGCAATGAATTTTATCAGAAGAAACAGTAAGCCCTATCGCCTTTAATAGATATTAAGTAAACCCTAGAATTCAACAGTAGCATAGTGAAATCGAAGGCAACATGAATCAGAAGGATAGAACCTCCAGAGGCACCACCGTAGAATTGTCCACAGAGATAAGTGCCACCACCGTAGGAGAAACCCACGGACAGAACCACCACCAATCGCAACCATACAACCACCAATCACCACCATCCAAAATAGAAGCAACGATTAGGGTTCAAATCCAAACCCATCAACCACCAGCGATTGAAATCGTAGGAACAAACCAGAACATCGACGACATCAAGTGAAATCCCAGCGGTTATAGAAGTTAGGCTGCACTGATTCAAAGAGGGTTACATCTAGGCAGCGATTAAGAGTTACTCGGGTTCACAGATTAGAAGGGGGAAAGCACCGTCTGAAAAGAAACGGTACATGGATAAGAGAACATCGCATCGTTTCAAAAGGGAAAAGAAAAAAAAAGGTAGTACAACGTTTTCAGTGGAAACGTGAGGAGAATTGGAACAAAGAGAATAAACCGGACCTATATTGAAGGAGTCCAGCCGGATCAAATAAAGGCCCACAAGCAGGAAATCCAATCAGAAAAGAAAAGCCCAAGACACAAAAGGTTAGGTTTAAATTACCTTGTTTTAATTTTATTTTTAGAAAATAAAATTAGATAAAAACGTTTAGATTTAATTTTATTATAACGTAACTTATAATAAAATTAGGTTTCAGGAAAAATAAATTATAACGTAACTTATAATTTATTATTGGTTTTATGTTTTTATAACATAACTTATAAAAGTTTTATTCAAGTGATTTTAAATTTTTAAGTGTACAAGTGTTTTTAAGTTTTATGCGTGTGTGAGGATTGAAGCACGTACAAGTGGTTTTATAAGTGTTTTTAGTATATGTGAGGTTTAACTTATATACAAGTTTTTAAGTTTTTTGTATGTGTAAGGTTTGACACACATACAAGTTTTTAAAGTATTTAGTATATGTGAGGTTTAACACATATACAAGTTTTAAAGTGTTTATATGTGTAAGGTTTGACACACATACAAGTTTTATAAGTTTTTAAGTATATGCGAGGTTTAACTCATATACAAGTTTATTAAGTTTTAAGTTTCATTTCAAGTTTTAGATTTAATAAAAGTTGAAATCTAAAGTTTTAAAGATTTAAATATTTAAAGTTTTTAAAGGTTTTTAAGATTCAAAGTAATTAAAGTTTTACAAAGTATAAAGTTTTTTAAGAAAAAGATTATGGGAGAAAATCCAAAAGGTGATAAAAGTAATCCTTAACCGTTTTTCAATGTCCATTATTAAAATCAACAAATTATACCATATGGTCCATTAGAATGAGAACCATACTACAAGCAAATAGCCTTTGGGATATGGCTGAAACTACCCCTCAAACTCAACCGGATGATAAAAGAGACAAGACTACGATTGCATATCTCTTTCAAGCATTACCTGAAGATCTAATACTACAAGTAGCAAATTGCAAAACTACAAAAGAAATGTGGGATACGTTGAAGATTAGAAATATTGATATAGATCAAGTTCAAAAGGCAAGACTACAAACCCTTAGATGAGAATTTGAAGCACTACAAATGGAGGAAGAAGAGTCTATTGATTCATTCACCACAAAATTGACAAGTATTATCTCAAGAATGACTAGCCTCGGAACAACAATTGATAACCAAACCCTTGTGCGGAAACTTCTAAATTCTGTACCAGAAAAGTTTATACAAATTGTTGCATCAATCGAACAATTCTCTGATCTAGACACAATGACACTGGATGAGACTATTGGAAGATTAAAAACGTTTGAAGAAAGGATGAAATTCAAGAAAAACAAACATGACGAATGTCTAGACAAGCTCTTGTTGACACACGACAACAATTCTGGCCGTGAACGTCATTACAACATTCAAAAGCAAGGAAAATACAAAGAAGAAAAACCCACGTTCAAGGATTATAATGAAGAGAAGAAATACACAAGAGATTTCAGCAAAATAAAATGCTACAACTGCAATAAATATGGACATTATGCCTCACATTGCCGTGAAGGAACTCGAAGATTTCAAAGACTAGAAGAGACGAATTTGGTTGAAGAAGATTTAGAACCAACTCTCTTATTTGCAAGTTCAAGTTTACAAGATTTTAACGATGATGAAGAAGTACAAGAAGAAGAAGAAGAAGGAATCAACACCAAGTAAGATTTCTCAAGGAATTACTGTTTTTGTCATTAGGGGGGAATGTTGGAAATAATGACAAAAACATATAAGTATAGGACTTATTATGTAAATAGTTTAAAGTATTGTATTGTTTATGTAATTATAGAAAGTGCAAGGACCAAATAGCACTTAGTTAAAACCGAAGGGGTGTGTCTATTCGAAAAGACATAACCGTTCGTGAAATGGTTCCATGAAGAGTTGCAACCTTTCAACGCACCTCTAGACTAGTATAAATAGGAACCATATTTCAATATTGTAATGTGTGAATTCAGTTTGATTAATAAAGAGAGTTAGTTTGATTATTGCAAGATACTGCAAAGTTTTGTGCAAGTTTATTAGTGTTTATACGGATCCTTTTCCCAACAGATGTACGAACCATCATGTGCGGCATGTCATTTCTGATCAATAAAAAATCCCAACAAATATAAATATATATATATATATATATATATATATATATATATATATATATATATATATATATATATATATAAGTTCTAAAAATTTCAATACCAACATGTGCCACGGCACTGATACACACCTAAACAGATGCAAAGAAAGTCAACTAATAAGCATAAGGTTCAATATCAAAGCAACTATGTGGTCAATTAAAAATGGTCGAGAAATCAAGTTTAGTTGCATTTTAAACGACAATTGAAGATGAAATCATTGGATTAAAATATGCTAACCATGCCTCCTCCGCATCTTTGTTTTACTTAGATACATTCAAAGTCCTTTGGGATTCCAATTCAATGAGTTCTAACAAACATGCTTTTTGTCAAAAAAAAAAAAAAAAATACTATATGCTAAAGCAATTTGGAATCAAATCTTATTTAGATCGGATTAATCTATGTTGTAGATTATTTCAATTAACATAAAAAGTATATCCACGTAATAAAATTAAAACAAAGTATAATAACATTAAATTACTTGTACCTCTCAATCACCAAAGTGATACTCCAAGACGCAACAATTATGCAGCAAGAACAAAGTATATTGAAACATGCAGCAACACAGCATTAAATAACACCGAAAACAGCTCCAAAATGGCCACTGAAACTCTCATATTCCACCTTTATAATCAAAAGAAAAAAATCCGTCAGAAACAACCAACATGTGTGACAAGCCGAGCAATAAAACAACAGCAAACCATAAATCAAATAAGTTGTAATATTCCATGAAAAGACATTCGTTCATCAAAACCTAGGGCTGGCCCTTTGTCTCTGCACAGACCCGCAAAACTCCTGCCAAAATCAAGAGCAACTACCCAACGCACACAATTCATCTCTGCCGTTAATTTTCCAAGCAAAATCGCTTACCTGCTAAGTTTTGCTTTTCATAGTTTGACATGGCTTGACCTGCCTATTTGTATGTTGGAAAATATAATAGAAAGATTGTTCGCTGCTCAGGGATGGGATTCTTTGGAGACTGTCATTGCAGCCAAAAGCTTTGAACCGATTCTTCAATCAGCAGAGTTTGATGGAAGCAAAAGAACTCCTATAAAGATTTGATTGCTTAGATTTTGAAATAATTGTAATGGACTTTTATAAGTAAATAATACTATAAACCTTTGACAAATTTGATGTTGTAGATGTGTTAATTCAAGGATCAGGTTAATTACTTCCTGAAGACAATATTCAGGTTTCTGCTATATTGCTCCTCAAATCACCTCTTCTCTTTATGCCTAGTTTTTGCTTTTTAGTTCTTTATTTGTATTATGATCCTATGCATAATACTCTGTACACGATTGTCTTGTGTGGCTTGGGTGTACTACGTTTTGGTCCACTACCTTTTAGAAATGTTATATATTCACCTTTCTTTGATCCTTTCAGAAATTTTAATGCTTTATTTTCTATATCAATTGGAGAATTCATACATGTGGCTCTTTCAAGTCATACCATAAGTTGCCAGCTATATTGTTTCTTAATTAACTTCTGCATTTTATGCTCCATAGCACTGTCACAAATTTCCATGTTAAAACATCGTTACTATTTGCTTTGACCTTTTGACTAATAACATCCATAAACAAAAAAAATTTCTGACTGACATACTTTTGGTGTGATAAATCTATTTTTGATATCTGATTTTCCCTCTTGATGAGTTAATGTTTGGAAAAATGAAGGATAACCTTTATCTAATACATCAGATAGCTGCCAACATGCTTCATATGGCTAGGGTGGAGCTTCTCCTATACAGACAAATAAGGTGTGAATTACTAATCAACAAACAAATCTATTTTTGATATCTGATTTTCTCTCTTGATCAGTTAATGTTTGGAAAAATGAAGAATAACCTTTATCTAATACATCAGATTGCTGCCAACATGCTTCATATGGCTAGGGTGGAGCTTCTCCTATACAACCAAATAATGTGTGAATTAGTAAATTCAACTTTTCAAACGTTTTTATGTCAGAATTCCGAACTGCAAATATGAATGATACATTATTTACATTCATTTTTCAAAGGTTTTTATTTGTATTGTTTTCATGCCTCTGCTCAAGAGGTTCTCCTTTCTAATATTTGGACATTGTATATTAATAAATTATTATATTTCCCCTTATCGTTATACTAATTTGTGTTTTTGTTTAAGAGAAAGAGATATGGTATCTTTATATTACTCTCTATCAATTTCCATACAGAGCTTCCACACTAATCAAATTCGACTAAAAGTACTTTCGGTGATCAATGTATTCATTAGTCCTAACAGAGGATCAAAACTAACCCGAAACCTTAAACCTCAAATAAAGACCTCCCCTTCAATGCTCAATTCAACAAGTTAACTCATCAAGTAATATCAACACACATAATATCTACTCGGATTATAAAACAGACTTTTAAAAGTTAAATCTAATATTGATGCAGGCCCAAGTATAGAGGATCGGGCCATCAAGATAGGGCCCGTAATAAAAAGGGCTAAACGGAAACGGGCCTAACTTTTGACTCGGGTCTCCGTTTGGGGCGAATCAGGTGTCCAGACGACCGTTAGTTCGAGCTCCACGCAGTGACAAGTAGCCAAAGGCGTTTTGCCCAACCGTTCGGCCCAAATTCGACCCGGAATGAGAGTTATGGGCCTTTTTATGAATTTTATCGGTTATTTGGTTTTTTATTTTTGTTTCCTGGGTCGACCCGCTGGGTTATTTGACCCGTTTTAAGTTTCCTGTTTCTTTTTAAGGTGTGTTGAACTTATGTACGAGGACAGTTTATGAAATTAAGAAATTTTCTCTTTTCCAAATTTCCGAGTTCAAAATCGGTTGTTTGAAGCCTAATCGTTTGGCAATCCACGGAATCAACAAACTTTTGGTAGAGATTGTTCTGGAATTCTTTGAATCAACAGAATAGTCTATATTTCCATTTGCTACGCTGCATCAAATATTGATCAACATGAAGTCTTGGTTTAAAGTTAAATTACAAAACAATCATAAACCATAATGCATAGAGTTGTATTTAAGATCAAATAGCTAAATCAACAACTTTAGACGAGGGAAAAGTAATGGATGTCTTTAAAGATTTAAAATTCAAGATAGCGAGCTAGTATTTTGGTCAAAAGGAAACAAAGATAATGCATGTTAAATAAATAAAAAAAACATTCACATATACCTTAAACAAGGATTCGATGTCCCCATCCATATCAAACCGGATAATTCGCTGCTAACCTATGGAGAAGCATACAAGGCAACTTCTTTCAGCATGAATTTAACAGAAATTAATCAATATTATATAGCAAATCAACAAACACTTAATGGTTACATGTCATATAAGCATTAAGCAGGTTTTGATGTCTGTTTCATATTTGCTTACAAGTGTGTTAGTAGTATCTGATATTGAGACTTTATGCAAGAACGACAACTACCTTAATTAGTGCATCAACCAATAAAATTCTTGATGTTTGCTACTTGAGACACATTTAGGAGCTACCCAGTCTGTTCAATAATATAGATCTTATTTCCAAATAAACCTAGAAATGAAGCAGGTTTTAGCATTTTCAATGGAGGAGTGACCTGGTGGTAGTTTAGTGATGCAGCGTAGCAAATGGAAATATAGACTATTCTGTTGATTCAAAGAATTCCATAATAATCTCTACCAAAATTTTGTTGATTCCGTGGAATGCCAAACGATTAGGCTTCAAACAACCGATTTTGAACTCGGAAATTTGGAAAAAATAGAAAATTTCTTAATTCATAAACTGTCTTCATACATAAGTTCAACACACCTTAAAAAGAAACCAGGAAACTTAAAACGAGTCAAATAACCCAGCGGGTCGACCCAGGAAACAAAAATAAAAACCCAAATAACCGATAAAATTCATAAAAAGGCCCATAACTCTCATTCCGGGTCGAATTTGGGCCGAATGGTTGGGCAAACCTGATTCGCCCCAAACGGAGACCCGAGTCAAAAGTTAGGGCCGTTTCCGTTTAGCCCCTTTTATTACGGGCCCTATCTTGGGCCTCCATAAACAGAATGGCCCGATCCTCTATACTTGGGCCTGCATCATTTAGTGACACCAACAAGAAGGGGGACTCTCTTCTTTTAAGTTATTCTCCTTCCACTGGGTTTTGGATAGGTTGGGGTGTCGGCATAAAAGTCAAAAATTCCGGACAAATATTACTATGTATATACAAAAAATAGACACTCAATTAAAGCTCCTAATGCTGTGTACCAAAAAGTGACGGTTGCAATTGGGATGGATGGAGTATGGCATGTTAGCAGTGACTTCTAATGAGTCACTACAAGAAAAAAGGTATTTAGTGACGAAAAAAATTTGGTCACTAGCAGTGAAAATATGGTCACAGATGGTATTTAGTGACAAAAATATGGGTGGTCACTGTTCGTCACTAAAGGTCCGTCACTAAATTTTGACAGTGACCAAATTTGAAACTGGTCACTATGTAGTGACCAAAATATAGTGGTCACTATGGTTGTGACGACTAGATTTGTCACTGAATTTCGTCACTAAATAGTAAAAGTCGTCACTAAAATTTGATTAGTGATGAACTTTAATGACCAAAAGGAGGTCACTAATAAGGGTTAATTGACTTTTTCCGTTAACGTCCATTAGATACCAAAATAGTGGTCACTTAATTACTACTAGTGACGAAAAGAAGTGGTCACTGATGTACTTTTCAGAGACCAAATATAAGTGGTCACTGATTTACTACTAAAAACCAAAAAAAAGAGGTCACTATGTTACCAATATTAATCAAGAATTGGTCACAATATTTCTACTAATATTTAATTTGCAATATGCTAATTTGTAACAACTGAAATATAAAATATTAATCTCATTCGCATTAGGTAAAAAGTTTTCATACATACTAAAGTTACATTACTTAGTATTAGTAAAACCATTATACAACCGAGAAAACTAACAAAGATAAGATTCACTAAGATAATCCAACAAAAATAACATTTAGCAAGATAATCCAACAGAAATAGCATCCCTAATGTTTGATGTCTTATGTTATGAAAGCAATAACCATCCAAGTGCGTCAAATCGTGTCTATCTTGTATGAAGATCACTGCAAAATTATAAAAACAATTAATCAATAATTAATAGATAACTATTGGGTAATTATTTCAAATCAATATAAGACATGAACTTACTTTTTGTTGAGATTGCAACCTTGATAAACGTACTAGCTCTTCATCATGACTTCCAATTTTTCTTTCATCTGATTATGCTCCTCTTGAAGTAAGATTTGCTTTTCCTTGATAATCTAAACGTCTTCCTCTAAATCCTTTGATCTCTCCTATGTGTGACAATGACATTACCACTTACTATTGTAAAACCAAATTAAAAATAAAATATACCAATTGGCAACTTACGAGTCAACAAATCGATCTATCTCGTGGGTGGTGACGTATGATTTCACTTGAATGATTTCACTTACTGTTTATAGCACAAACAAGAACAACATCAAATTATAAATTAGTATGTGGCTACTGCAATTTTGCGTACACCAATTGAATTCTTGGCAGATCAGTATAATAATATAGATAGTAGATAGAGAAGAAACGAACTGTGAAATTTCCAAAAATTCCCAAAAATATACATTGAGCAAGTGAGGTTTTCAATGTAAATACCTTCAAACATAAAATTTGCTAAAGGTATCAGTTTTTGATATCCTTAAGCCACTGGGCTCCATCCTTTATAAATCCAACAACGTTTGTGTCAAAATCCAACAACGTTTGTGTCAACTCGATTTTGCCACACTAGCCGCCTGAAATTGATGACCCTGAAAGATGACCAAAAAAAATGAAGCCGACCCATCAATAGTTCTAACTTCTAACCTACTAGCTTGAAATGAAACCAAAAATATGAATATTAATGTCAAATGACTTTGACTTCCATAGATGCCCAATAGGCCGGTAACCAGAAGTTAGCAACTTTTGTCGTACAAAGATGGTATACAAGTTAAGTGCCTGAGTATTGCATGAAATATGCTGAATTAAATTGGGACATTTAGTAGTGCAACCATATTGACTACATGGATCAGCTACTATACAAATTCCAAACATTTTGTATTTTTGATAATTACCTAGTAGTTAATTAAGTATAAAAGATGCACTTTGCAAGTCCTAACTTATTTTGATTTTGAACTCAAATCCAAACTCTGTTAGTGCTTTTGATATCAATTGGGCATAAAAATGCATATATTGAACATTAAACTTCCTATTAAGTCTACTATTAAGTTTAAAATTCAATGCAAAATCAATCCAGAAATATGAAGGACTGATGTGTGTATGTATGAGTAGCGAAAACAGAAAGAAAAGAACAACAGCAGCAGCCATGTGTGTGCAGATACAACTATAATGCGTGTCTGTAGTTTAAAAAAATAGTAAAGATACATTCATAATTTTCTTATATTACCTAACAACTAATAAATGAAGCAAAATGAAGAATACCTGTGGCGGAACCATGCAAGTATTTGCTCATCTTGGATGCAATTAACATCATTTCTCTTTTTCTTGATCGATTGTAACATGATGAAATTGTTGGAAGCACAGTGCAGTGATAGATAACTAAATTTAGGCAATTCACAGTAGTACGTGAATTAATAAATAGAATATTGACAAAATGTATTCTGGAAATTAAACACTGCCATCTTAAAATTTCAAAGCCACCAATTACATTTAAAGGAAAACAAAAAAACCAACTACCTCCTAAAATAATGGGACGTGAACTACATGCAAAGACTAAATCAAGCACACACTAATTCTTTTATTTTGCAGATAATTAGCAGCTGACCCGTAACCTAGCAGCTGACCCGTAACCGATCCGTGACCCACAAACAAAAAGAACCGATTAACCCAACAATCACCCCCTTAATCGGTTTCTTCATACTACAACAAGGCCGGTTCTTCCTCAATCAAGTTCGCCTCTTGATTTCCTCGTTTCAGACACTCATTGCTATAGTGACCAAGTTCACGAAAATTGAAACATGTAATGTGGCTTTTGTCCCGAACACGTTCATTTCCGTCCCGACTCTACCCGGACCCCCGACCTCTTCCCTGGCCACGTCCGAAGTCACCCCGACTTGAACCTCCGTTACCACAATGCTTACACTTTTCTTTACTTGCTAACAACAAACCACCTTGAACGTATTCTATCTTCTCAGTGCCTTTTATACGTTCATCGTACGCTTTCAACATACCGACAGCCTCGTCAAATAACATCGAATCCAACTCGAAACATTGTTCAATCGAAGCCACAATTTGGAGAAAGGACTTAGGCATCGAATCGAGTAACCTTTTCACCAAATCCACTTCTTCAAGTTCGTAACCGAGACTCTTTGCTTTTGAAGCTAATCCAGTCAACTTGGTTACGAAATCATCAACCGTTTCACCCTCCTTCATTCGCAAACTTTCAAGCTCCCGTTTCAATGTTGCAACTCGAGCCGATCTCACCCGATCCACTCCCAAATACCGTGTCTTCAATCCATCCCACACTTGTTTTGGACTCGTGTAACTCGCCATTTGCAAAACCATATCCTCCGGTATAGCTTGAAACAGAAACACGAGAGCTTGCTTCGATTTTCTTGGATCCGATCCTTCACCTAGTGTCCTTGGTTCGACCGTCTCCCACAAACCGTGTGCGTCCATAATCGCCGGATAATTTGTCGGGGTCAAGGCCGGAACTTGAAACGTCATTTAACCGGCTTCTTTCGGTACCAACGCCATTCTATTTTTTTTTTTGTTTTGACAGCCCCAACCCTTTGATCAAGCTTGTTCTGAGAGAACTTTTCTACCGATCAAGAAAACACCGTCACACCCACGGTTACCGTCTTCCGTCACCCGCGAAACGAACAGAATCAAAGCACCCCGCTATGATGTCCTCCTGTCCGTTTATCCCGCACCCGGTTTGTCTCTCGTCAATTCTGGAACAAGGCCGATTAATAGAATTCGAGGCTGCTGTTGAAATGGATCACCTCGGAATCAAAATGAAAAAAGAACTCACACCCCTTAGATCGAACCTGGCTCTGATACCAAATGTTGGAAGCACAGTGCAGTGATAGATAACCAAATTTAGGCAATTCACGGTAGTACGTGAGTAGTACGTGAATTAATAAATAGAATATTGACAAAATGTATTCTGGAAATTAAACACTGTGTTAGGCACAAAAAGGCCTCAGTCAAACCTGTTCTACATCTGAGGGGGAGATTTATAATCAAACCTGTTGATGCATTTGAAGGTTGAACTTAAGGCCTGTTATATGCCTTATTAAAGCCTAAAGATGATTTGCAATATTAGTCTAAAGCTGTTCTATGTTTTGCATGTGTTGCAACTAAGACAGTTTGTCCAAGCTGTTCTGTCTGCTGAACAGGCTGGACATAAACTGTCTACGCTGCTCTACACTGGTGAGCAGCCTGGGCAATTTTAAAGTGTTCTGTTCTTTGTGAACAGAACCTGTTCTTTGTGAACAGGCTAAACACTTTATGGAATATGTTTCCAAGTCATCATGTATTGTTTTTTACTACAAGATCAGTTTACAAAGTCGAAGACAAAGTGGAAAACAGAACCGCTCAAACTGCCCACGCTGAATAGTAACATGAAGACAAAAGGTTATTCGAAAAAGGATGACAGACCTTTCTCTTATATCAAAATAGGCCTTTACAAGGAAGAAAGACGCAAAGTTGACATTCCAAAATTAGTTAAAGGCAATGCAACAGTAGACAAAGTAAAAAGACAAAAGTTCTGCACATGTGAAGAAAAGTCTGCTTTTCAGAAAAGTGCAGAATAGGTTATGTTGTCTTTTCAACAAGACTTTTCCTTTTCATTCCGTTCAATGAAGATGTTTCTCCTAGATCCTCTGAGTGAGTATAAAAGGAAGCTTCTAAAGACAGAAAGTTGTGAAGAAAGCTAAGTGCTGAAACCAAGAGTGAATGTGCAAGTGTGTTTTTCATGCATGCAAGTCTGCTGTGTAATTCAGTATCTGTGTGTCTAAGCTGTTTTACATAAGCTGTTCCCTTAAGTCTTGTAAACACAGTGAGTGCTTCTTAGTGAGTGTATTCATTGTATACTAGTTTGAGTTTGTCTTAGACTAGTGAACATACTGTTGTATCTGTCATCTCAGCTTGAACTATTCCGCATTCAAGCTT